>JACXGJ010001986.1:5745-73208 GCA_016801105.1 Esox niger
ACACACACACACACACACACACACACACACACACACACACACACACACACACACACACACACACACACACACACACACACACACACACACACACACACACACACACACACACCAGAATTATAAAACGCAACACTTGTCTTTGCCCCCATTTATCATGAGCTGAACTCAAAGATCTAAGACTTTCTCCATGTACACAAAAGGCCTATTTCTCTCAAATATTGTTCACAAATCTATATAAATCTGTGTTAGTGAGCAATTTTCTGAGGTAATCCATCCACTTCACAGTTGTGTAATATCAAGATGCTGATCAGACAGCATGAGTATTGCACAGGTGTACATATACAGTGGGGAGAACAAGTATTTGATACACTGCTGATTTTGCAGGTTTTCCTACTTACAAAGCATGTAGAGGTCTGTAATTTGTACCATAGGTACACTTCAACTGTGAGAGACGGAATCTAAAACAAAAATCCATACAATCACATTGTATGATTTATTTAATTAATTTGCATTTTATTGCATGACAAAAGTATTTGATCACCTACCAACCAGTAAGAATTCCGTTTCTCACCGACCTGTTAGTTCTTATTTTTTTTAAGAAGCCCTCCTGTTCTCCACTCATTACCTGTATTAAATGCAACTGTTTGAACTTGTTACCTGTATAAAAGACACCTGTCCACACACAAACAGCCTCCAACCTCTCCACAATGGCCAAGACCAGAGAGCTGTGTGAGGACATCAGGGATAAAATTGTAGACCTGCACAAGGCTGGGATGGGCTACAGGACAATAGGCAAGCAGCTTGGTGAGAAGGCCACAACTGTTGGTGCAAGTATTAGAAAATGGAAGAAGTTCAAGATGACGGTCAATCTCCCTCGGTCTGGGGCTCCATGCAAGATCTCACCACTTGGGGCATCAATGATCATGAGGAAGGTGAGGGATCAACCCAGAACTACACAGCAGGACCTGGTCAATAACCTGAAGAGAGCTGGGACCACAGTCTTAAAGTAAACCATTACTAACACACTACGCCGTCCTGGATTAAAATTGGGCAGCGCACGGAAGGTCCCCCTGCTCAAGCCAGCACGTCCAGGCCCGTCTGAAGTTTGCCAATGACCATCTGGATGATCCAGAGCAGGAATGGGAGAAGGTCATGTGGTCTGATGAGACAAAAATAGAGCTTTTTGGTCTAAACTCAGGACGACTGCACAGTATTGAGGGGAGGATGGATGGGGCCATGTATCGCGGGATCATGGCCAACAACCTCTTTCCCTCAGTAAGAACACTGAAGATGGGTCGTGGCTGGGTCTTCCAGCATGACAACGACCCGAAACACAGCCAGGGCAACTAAGGAGTGGCTCCGTAAGAAGCATCTCAAGGTCGTGGAGTTGTCTAGCCAGTCTCCAGACCTAAACCAAATCGAAAATCTTTGGAGGGAGCTGAAAGTCCGAATGGCCCAGCCACAGCCCCGAAACCTGAAGGATCTGGAGGTCTGTATGGAGGAGTGGGCCAAAATCCCTGCTGCAGTGTGTGCAAAACTGGTCAAGAACTACAGGAAACGTATGATCTCTGTAATTGCAAACAAAGGTTTATGTACCAAATATTAAGTTCTGCTTTTCTGTTGTATCAAATACTTATGTCATGCAATAAAATGCTAATTAATTATTTAAAAATCATACAATGTGATGTTGTTTTAGATACCATCTCTCACAGTTGAATTAAAGACCTCTACATGCTTTGTAAGTAGGAAAACCTGCAAAATCAGCAGTTTATCAGATACTTGTTCTCCCCACTGTATATGGGTGTGTAGATTAGAAATAGAAGGAATCGAGTGCATGAAACGTGACTTAGCCCTGTTTGATTATTTCTGTGTCTTTTTTGATGGAGCCACCCAGTACCCATCTCAGAGTCTCCTAACTGATTAATTTGGCCTGACATGATCTACAGTGTTTGTTTTCATGTAAACAGCTTACCTATTAGAACTTACTCTTACTACTCTGCCTTTGTGTAGTGCCAAACGGGTGCTGCACTTGCAATCTTTAATAGGCTGATAGTCTGGTTAGACTAACAAGCAGTTGTGGTTGTTTCTATATGACTGATCTAAGGTAGCCCACCTGTGCAAAACAAAAACATTAACGATGCAAAAAAAATAAAATACATTTATAAAACAATGCTTTTCAGAAAACAATAACAATAAAACATTAAGTGACAACACAACAGCATTAACTCACAACACAGGTAAATTTGCAGAAACGCTGCATTTCAAGTTGCTCAAAACGGAAGTGCTCCAGACTCCTAGGGGCAAGAGGGGGGTTTGAACTTTAGTCGAAAAAGTGAAGTCACTCAACGTAAGATTATGATGAAAAAATTATTCCATTGGTGATTTTAAATCACATTCATTTTATTTGGGATTATTTCAAATAGGCCTTATGCACATTCCATGATCGAATGTTCCACACCCACTTCCTACTGGTGTGCCAGTTTCCGGTCCCGCATATAACAAACCAGTAGAGATAATATTGCTAGCGCTATGTCTAGCTTTGTCGCTGTATTTAATTTTTAAACAATTTGTCTCCATGACTTGCCTAAACTTAACAATAATGATGTACAGCGAAGAGTCAAATCCACCTCTGAGACTATATAGAAAGCTACATAGACCACTATGAAGGTAAGTGTGAAGGCGATGACAGATTTGCAATCACACATTTAACTACTTAGCTACTCAGCAAATGTAACATTAACGTTAGCTAGTCCATGTAAACTATCTTACAGGGAATCTAGCTGAAAGTGTTTGTACGTGTTAGCTGGCAACATAATTATGCCAACAAGATATTATGCTAAACATTTTTATTCCATTTTCTACACAGTATCTAACAAATATAAAGTGACAGAGCATAAAGCGGCGTCTGTAGGACACTAATTATGGTCAACATATGAAGGAGACAGTGTTTACATTTAATCTTATCATTACATTATTGCATCACTCACGTGAGTATACATAACTGAGGGTTGTTGAACAAAGAACAACACCTTTAACCTACTCTAGTTGTCTTTATGGCCTACCTTGAGAGCCTGAGTTGAGCACCTCGTCAGTCATAACCTGTAAAAAAAATGTTTAATTACATGTGCTTTTCATTTATGCACTTCATGTTTTTCTTCACTTCATAGATGTTAAAGCACTCTGTACCAGTGATAGCTGTTCGAAGCCACTGCGCCTGAGTTGCAGAAAGTGCTATGAGCTTTACCAGACGGGACACATCTCACACTACACAACTCTTGCTGCACCACTTGTTCACAGCTGCACAGAGACAGAACAACATTGGTACAAGCCAAGAACACTTGTAAGTCTTTACAGTGCCCAAAACAATGCACATGTAATAAGTCTGTTGCAAAAGATGCTTACTGCTTGTTCTTTAGAGTGTGAAGCCTGGTCCGGTTGATAGCATGGAGGTCGGAAACCAACTAACTCATGTGCTGATGGAACAAGGTTAGAGGCACCTCAAATTAATGTGATATTTGGAGTTTGTAAACCTGTACGTTATATAATCCATGTTATTTGATGTACACTGAGCCTTTACCCCTTTAAGCCTTTTGCTTGCTTCTTGTTCACCATTATTAAGGCCATATCTAGGGACATGCACAGTAATAATGCATCTAGATTGGACCAGAAACTGCACAGTCCATCGTTGTTAGCGAACGTTTCTTGCCTCGTTAGTCTTCCTCTGTAGGGGCAGAGGGTTTCGGTTGCCTTTCCCAAACACAAGATCTGTGTTGAATGACTAGTCTATGCGAAGATGGTAGAAACCACACTGTAACCTCATGAACAAGACCATCTAATGCGGCAATAAAATAATGATCTACTCTCTCACTTGATAACCGGGTTCGCAATCATTATTACAACCACTATACGAAATGGCTGATTTATAACAGCATGGTGCCGTGACCTGGATTGACATGTTTTAACGATTCTACTGAACTTCCGCTGGAGAGTTATGGGGCTCGATTTGCAATCGCGAGGAAGAAGTTGTTTTTTCTGGTTACTGGTTGCTGAGAACAACTGAACAGTGAGTTGTGAAACTACGCCATATAACGAATTGTCAAGATTGCATAAGTGTTAGTCCGTCTCAACTTGGTGGGACGTTGACCAGTGTTTTCAGAGCTCGTATTTTCCTTTTGAGGATTAGTGATATTGTATTTTTCGGTGATTATACAGTGACTTGTACAAGTAAAAATATAAAATGCCGTCCAGTTGTACATATACAACAAGAGGACTGCAGCCTGTGACGCGCACGATGCGTTCATGTTTAATAATCTTGGCGCGAATAGGACACCGTCAAAAACGAAAGATCATTCACAACGATGCCTGAAAACTAGATGGATTCTGAGGAAGCCGTGAATGGGTCCAGACAAAGTTGGAACAAAAGAAAGTTAAGATGGCCGAGAAACAGTCGTAAGGCGGGAAAAGAAACAAAGGAGACAAGCTGAATGGACGAAAATTCATTCAGTTTCACCACCAGGCCGACGGACAGTAGTCTCAATATGGAGTCTCTCTTATGGGATCCTGGAATTATGGACAATACTAGGAACTGACGTGAGCTTTCATAATAATTGATTCAGATGTTTAAATGTTTATTTCCTAAAATGTGAACCTAACCATTGAATGAAGCTGAAATTTATCAAGGAAACCTGATCAGCTTCCTCTGTAATAGCCAAGCTTAATTAAATATTACATGTACTTTGAAAAGCACTTTGATGGTATATAGCATGTTTTAATAGGCATTCGAAATAGCCTGTTTGTTCTGTCATGCTTGAACATATTTTAATGGGTATTCAAGAAATAGCCAGTTTAGGTATGCTTTGTCATGTGCACTATCGAATTTTGAGTCAAACTTATTTATTGCGTTGATGATAATTTTTTTAATCATTAGGCCTCAATGGTCTGACAATGTGGGTAAGCTTTAACAGGCCCACCACATGGTAACCATCTGTTGCATGCTGAGCAGTTCGCTAGCACACTTGGGTACATCGGAAACCTAGTGATGAATTGGAAATTGGTAAAATGATATTCTAATCTGGTAAAATAGTCTCATGGTTATCTTCCAAAAGGTTAAAGTATTGTGTTCTCCCTGATATATTGTATAAGTGGTAGAATGAAGAAACCACAAGGTGATAGTCTAACGTTAAGGAGAAACGCTGTGTCCCACAAAGACTGAGTTTGAATCCAATAGTTAAAGCCTAGAAAAAGTGTAATATAGCTAAAACGAGTTTACTCCCCACAAAATAAGATGTTGTATTTTAAATGCTGAATTGAGTTTGGTTAAATTATCTAGTTTCTATTATTTGTATTTTCCAACAATAACTGGGATAATACTTGTGTTTTGAAAACAGACGCCTGATTCTTGTTAATGGAGTTTAAAATCTAGGATGGTAAATTGACAAATGAACAAACGGTATTGATGTTAGTGTTTATGGTCTACATTGAGTGTCCTTTGGATTACTTATATGACATCATCAAAATCAAGGTACAATATCTATTTTTTCTGTCTACATCGCCATTCTTAAGAGTTTTCTTAATTTCCACCCTAATGTTGAGTTGCTGTGTAGATAATAAAAATCTAATTTTTACAAACAGCTAAAATATTAGATGAGTTGGACTCTAAATCTTCAGTTCACGAACAATGTCAGCTAAATTGAGAGGATAGTCTGAGGACCATGTCAGATTTCTTGTGTGGGAATTAACATTTCATATACTTTCAACAAAAAATGTGGACTTTATGGACTACCAGCAGTGGGTAGAGTCCTGAGCTCCAGAAAGGGGGGCAGACCCCCTGGGATGGCCTCTACCAACTTTTTATTACTAAGGGTTAATGTCGCGTGTTCAGACTGGTCTCATCTGTTGTAATTTCACCAACACAAGCATATTCAGATTTGAAATAATCAAACATTAAGTGAAAGCTAAATATATTTTCCTCCTCAGCTTAAATGTTGAAATGTATGGTTTTTGAAAATAACTGAAGTGAGGGTCATCCCCCATTTTTGCTGATAGAACAATCAACAGAAAATGCATAAACGTTGTGATTTAGGGTTGTGCTGACGACCACTATTTGGAATAAAAATGTATGCAAGTTTGTGAATTCCCTAATATTCAGGAGGTTAATCAAGATACTGTTTCTATGCCATTAGCTAGTTTGGCCATTGTCCTGTAAAAATGCTAAATTTGTGTGCAGTAGCTATGCTGCTACAGTTGCCCTGGTGGTTGCAGTGGGTACACCAATGGGTCTGGATTTTTCACTCCTATAATTTCGTTGTGCCGCTTATCCCCTGGGGTATTCACTCATGGTGTCACTTTCCATTGACTTAATAGAGTGAAGGCAGGGGGGATGTATGATATGATAATTATGATTGGAAAGAGTTGAGTTTAGGGATCAAGGCAAATCAAATAGGTATTCATAAAAATGTCAGCAAAAAAAAGAGTTTTCATGTTTGCATAGTTATAATGGAGCATTGGCATCTGTTATGTTTAACTTTTTCCATTTACAGGATGTTTTAATTGATTTATTCGTAGATTGATGTAATGTCTAACAGTTTTATGATTGAATAGAGTAGATCTAATCATCTCTGATTTGGCTAAGCAAAGTCACGTCTAAAAATCTTATTCCACTGCTAGCTGCTATCGGGCAATAATACAGCAAACAACAACCAAGCCAGTTCTGGACGGAAAAGGAACTTTAAAATACTTTTCTAGAAATTTGTCTGAATAGGGTCTATGCGTAACTCTGATTAGGAAACTTTTGAGTTCCACAACTTTTCAGGACTAATCTATTGTCTTCATTATTGGGAGTTGACGGAACCATACCTAGTGGATGACTGTTGAACCACACTAATCGTTGTTTTGCAGTAATACTTGCTACAGATCGGGACATCACAACCCCTTTTCTGATGATACATCACGTCACTGACTGGACACAGACAACTGAGCGTGAGTACCAGCAACATGTTCAAGAAGGATTTCTACAGCTACACTGAATCTTTTTCAAAATCTTCCTGACCATTCACATGGCAGAATGATGCCAGTGTCAGATCATTTGGCTTCGCACTCCATTTCTAGATGAATCATCGACAGCGAGGTTAGAGGTGAATCCTGAAACACTTGACATACTACAAGTCAGAATAACACGGGAGAGTTGATTGGACAAGTCCCGTGGTTCCAACACAGTGAAGACGCTTTTGTGGTGTTAATCTTGAATTAGTGAAGTTTCGGAAACTCACTGTTCCACTACACACCTACACTGACTGGTTAGGACAACCAGGCAATGTGCTGGGTCCACATCACACTGACTGCAATAACTGATATTGGAACGTTTCATCACTGATGCAAGACTAAGAAAACTGAAGACAAAAACTAAAGGACACTTGATTGAAAAGTAAATTCTTTCCTCACAATCAAGATTTTCCACAATCAAAAAATGTACTGATATGGTGACTTTAATATGTATGAAGGTTAGTTTCTCACAAAACAGATGGGAAACTCTGTACAATGAAAATCCCAGTATTGGACTTCAGAGTTTTTGTGATGATGCCTCCCAGGTCCACGCTAATGTTAGGCCAGATTTCACTACTTGCACATTTTGGGTCCTAGAATAATTTCTGTAACAGAAATCATCTATTGTGAGTGCTTATGGTGATCACAACCACTTTGGCAAAAAAATTAATAAAAAGATAATAAATAAAAATTTGACACTATTTTGCACCCCCATTCAATTGAATGGCAAAAAAAGTTTTACGACACACATTTATGCATTAGTGTATGCTAATTTATTTTTTAAATATGTATGAAGTTTTGTGGGATAGTTATTTTCTGATATTTCCATGCCTTTATAGTGATATTACAGTGTTTTAGGCTGAAATAAATGGATAAAATAATGAAGAAGGTCGAAAATATACACACCCCAATAAAAAAGTAAGTTCCTCTACCTAGAAATAAACCCTTATAAAATCATTTAGAAAGACATTACATTCCTCCTTTTATACCACAATACACCTAACGGCCACTAGAGGGAAGCACTAGATTGGTATTTTGCAGTTATAAATGAAAAATATTTTTATTGAATCCTTACACTATTTTTCCCTGAAAACCAATAGCATCCCCATACCATGTAGAAAGAATAATATTTTTACATCATTTTTTTATATACAAACGATGATGTGGGATACCATTGTTCATCAATAGCGTTGTACTTACCTAATATGTGGATGGTTCACGTCTCTGAGCTGTTGGAGCTGTCTGGCCATTACGCTTACGCATTGCATCCAAATACTGTTTCCATACAAATTATCATATTCTAAATACTTTTGCCAATTCAAATCTAGTCTAAAACGTTGATCTATAATGTCCTTTTTCGGAATGAAAGCAATGCAGGAATGAACGCGACGCAAGTATTTGTTGATCCTCCATTTGAGGTCGTGCCATAGACCATGTGATTCCCTGGGAGACCTTATCTGCATTGCTATTGGAAGCCAGGCATTAGATGACCTAGCACAACGTTGTTAGCGTATGGTCAATGAAGAATAGACTAAGGAACAGCAGATGCACTAAACTCCCTTACATGGCGTGCGTAACGGCCACCATTTGGAATTAGCCGCTTAACGGTAAGGGAAATTTATATAAATTCAGAATCTATTAAAAACAATATACAGCTCCGCGACGGCTATCATGGTATGTTTGGATAGTGAATTGTTCCCTATTATAGGTGGTCCCTATCAAAGGTAGATGTTTTCCCAATTTTAAAGGTAGAATCTTTCACAGGTACAACAGGATATGCATAGGACTTTTGTATGATATTGTCGCATGATTAATTATATGGAAAAGGGAGGTTTTGATTGTTCAATGGAATTGGGGGAATGTTTAATCATGATGTCATGTTTTCGCAAGATTTTCTGCTGAACACTTAGCGGAACACTATCCGCTGATAGTAGCCTGTTGATATCAAAATGTTTCTCAACCCATATAATCTGAGGTGGGAATGGGATTGATGACTATCATACATTGAGTTGTGTCAGTGTGGTGTGTCAATGGTCTTGTTTACATTCATTTTCATTTGAGGAACAATAAGACCTCATTGGTCAGATACTCATTGTTGTTTTGTCTTAGTCATTTGTAACCTAAATATATGAACCTTGTCTTTTCATTAGGAATTGAATTATACTTGTAATGTTATCAAACATGTAATGTTTTTCTGTAAATGTTTGATAGGGGGGGAATGTGGGATCTGAGCATTAACAACAAAAATATGAATTTGTTTCATTGGAAGTGAATGTGCCTAGATAATGAGAACAATCTCTGTTTAGATTATCTCTCTGTAGGTTGCGCTCTGAACCACTTGAATGTTTACATTGACCATTTGGCATGGGGGTTACTGTCTTGGAAACCTGATCTTTGCTAGATAAACACACCCTTCAATGTATAGATCAGCTTGTAACCAACATTACAGTGAGAAGAAACTGAGTGAGAAGAGATTGAGGTTGTGTAAGGAAGACCAGGTCCGTAACCTCATGAACAAGACAATCTAATGCGGCAGTAATGATCTACACTCTCCCTTGACAACCGGGTACACGATCATTATTACAACCACTATACGAAACGGCTGATTTCCAACAAAAAAAGTACTCTGATAAGTGTTCACGATAGCTAGCCAATAATGAAAACAATAACATAAGAGTGCCCGAAGTCTGTCCCTCGCTATGAAGTGAAGCCCGACTAATTCCACTAGGCACTCCCCCTAGAGGTCTGAAGCACTTCTATTTGAAGTAACTTGAAATGCAGTGTTTCTGCAAATGTTGTTGCGGTGTGACCCAATGTTGTTGGGTTGTGAGTTAATGCGTTTTTTAACTTTTGTTTGCGTTGCTAATGTTGTTGTGTTTTGCACACATGGGCCACCGTACTGATCAGTAAAAACAAGAACAAACATCTAAGTTTGCATAACAAAACACTGCGACTATTTTTGGGCAAGATTGAGCAAGCAATCATTCGAGATAGGTACAGCTAACGTGATCAGCAGATGCAGGATATCAAGTGATGACGTTGTCAGCAAAGTACAACATTGCTGGCTCCAATCATGGCTAGCTAGAGAAAGTGACAGCTCGTCATCTCACAACTTTTCTATAGTCTGACATACCAACTAAACAGACGGTTGTCCATTTAGCAATTGCATATATTCATGACATCGTAAGAAACACGATAAAACATTCAAATAGTTAGGCGACTACACAGCTAAATACTGCAACTTTTTCAATAACAAGACTGAGCAAGCAACAATACAAGCTCTACAGCTGATGCACTCGCGTACATTTCTCGACAGGGTTAGTATTGCCATCTAAAAGACAACACCAAAATTTCACAGCATTAAATATAGACAACACCAAATATATATTCGTAGTGTATACGTTACTGACCACGACATCAAAATCAACCTAAAAGGTTGTGGCTGCTTTGGCGCTAGATAGGATTTAAATCGCTCTCTAGCCGCACTCAGTTCATCCAACTCAGAACTTTCAAATCACATCCATCTCCTGTCATTACTGGCGTTCCCCAGGGCTCTGTCATGGGGCCCCTTCTGTTTATAATCCATCTACTTCCTCTTGGTTCTATCTTTTGTAAATTCAGTATCCATTTCCACTGCTATGCGGATGACACCCAGCTGTCAACTTCACCTACCTCAACCCACCTCCCTCTCTGAGTGTTTAATGGAAATCAAATCCTGGTTTTACTGCATCTTCTTCAAACTTATCAATGACAAAACTGAGTTTCTCCTCCTTGGCACCAAATCCACTCTGACAAAAAATGACAGTTTCTAACTTTTAAGAGTCTGGGTGTCATACGACAGCAAACTTTCATTTCAAGCTCACATTAATGTTACCCGGTCTGCATACTTCCATTTACGTAACAATCATCTCAGTCTGTCACACACCCACTAGTACAGACATTCTCGTTCACACCCTGTTTACATCCCGTTTCGATTACTGTAACTCTTCTTTTCGGTCTTCCTCTCAAACGTAAACAGAAACTTCAACTGGTTCAGAACTCTGCCGCTTGTATCAACACCAGAACATCTTCTACTAATCATATCACTCCTGTTCTTCAGCAGTTACATTGGATCCTGTTAAAACACTGCATTGATTAAGAATCTGCTTCTCACCTTCAAGACCATTCACAACCTTTCTCCTCTAATTGTAGCTGCAAGCCAAGTTACACCAACACCCACAGAGAATCCACACTCTGAGTCAAGAGCAAACCCACAGAGAGAAACTCAGGTCCAGGGAACAAGTGCAAGCCTATCGGACAACTGACAAACACACCACTGGTACTGTGCAAAGAAGAAATCCCATCAGCTGACATCATCATTGAGATGCACTCATACCTGGAGGAACCTCTTCTACCAAGAGATTCTGACCCACTGGAGTGCCGGAGAAACTGCAAGTTTGTCCTCCATAGGCTGTCAACATTCGTGAGACACATATTGTGTGTTGAGGCAACTTCAGCACCCTCAGAGAGAATATGTTCTAAGATGGGACAGATCATCACAGAAACAAAAAAAAAAAACTACTAAAAGCCAACCAATTACACCAGTTGGTGTTCTTGAATGCAAATCTTTCTTAAAAAATAACTGTCTCAAAGGTAAAATTTGAATAGATACTCCTTCAAAGAACCAAGCATTCACAGTGTGAATAAGACCAATGTCGTTTCAATTGCAATTGTTCATTTCAGCCTACTTGGAAAAGGTGCATGCTACATATAAACAAAAACATGGTCTGAGAATTTTTTTTTTTTAATTGCCCATTTGTATTTCAGCCTATTTTTGTGCTATTCTTTTCTTGTGCTATTCTGTTCTGCCAGAACTGAATAATTTGATTTAAAAAAAAATAAATAAACAAGGTTCATTTGTTAAGACATATTTTCATGTGTTCAGTGCTTGAAACATTAAACAGAGTGCTATCACAGTTATTAATAAAATGACATGGTCACAAAATGGAATTAAGCGGTTGGACAAAAAGATTCAATAACTGAATCTATCGGTGATAGAAACGATCTGAATCTTTGAAGTGAACAGACCTGAATGATTCAGTTCACTATAGTGATTTGGAACGCCCATCACTAGTCTCCATTGCAATCCGGGAACCTTTGATTCCTTCAAACAGCAGATTACGTTTTATAAAGAGACACGAGAGAACTACAACTTCCGTTTAAAATTTTCGCAATGTTATTTGGAGGAATGAATACGTTCCATTAGCGTCATGCAGGCAACATTAGAGATTCCGTAGCAAAAATAAGACTTCCGGTTTAAGGATTTTGCCTTCAAAATAGAGGTCCGCCAAAAACAGCTTAATTTGAGAAAAAAAGATTATTTGTCTGTATATGTTTCAATTAAGAAGTAGGAAGGCTTGTATTGTATATGAGTATTCAGTAGATTTGGTGGACTGTAGAGACAATAATAATACTTTATCATCTTCTTGCTTGAGTACAGGTAATTTGCCAAGAAGCAGATAGAATTTCCTGAACAAAATCTTCAAGTATATCCTTTACTTAACTATAATGAAGTTGTTGTTGCGCAATAGATTGTGAAAACGTTGAATCCAATGCTACTAATTGGGAAATTGCCTTTTTGAAGTGACAAGATGGTTTCACCTGTTCAGCTCTAAGTAATCTCTTATGGCATTCTTGAAATGCTGATGTAGTATTTCGAAAAATCAAAACGGGTTACACTTCATCCACTATGGCCGGAGAAGTATTCATACTGTGGAATCACATAAATATCTTATTCTGAATCATGTTGGTGTGCATCACTGCATTTGCTTTGAGGGTCATTAGCTACTTCATAGAAATATATAACCCCTTCTGTACTTATGCTAACCCCTTCCCTATTCCTGCCAACAGAAATGTGTACGTCATCAGCCCAAATACTAAGTGTTAAAATCCAGCACTGACCAGAAATGCCTGTGTAGATTTTTTACCTGAATGGCATATCACAGAGCTCAATCTGTACTTCATCTTATTGCCAACAATTGGGATTTCAATTGCATGGGAGGGAAGAACTGAGTTTCTATTAACTGTAAAGTTGTCTGCAACACGGTGCACAAAATAAAACACTAGAATATCTGGTGTGGTGTTCCAAATGGTTTGTCTAATCAATACACCAACACAATGACTGCATTTCTTGGGTACTCCGCCGTTGGTGATTTGTTGTCTGAAGAGAATATCAAGCAATGATGTGTCTGTGTTTTGTCTAAGTTGAAAATGTGAGGTAAAGTTATGCTCATTGTGTGAGATGCTGTTTTTACACATTTCCCATCTACCAGTATGCATAACACTGACCATTGTTTTGATACCCAACTGTTGTAACCAGGGGAGTAATTGATAAATATAATCTAACAGGTCATTATGCTGACCTAATTTCAATGATGGAATGGTGTGGTTTATTTCTATCAAAACGTGCTTTAATACACAATGCTTAAATTTGTGTCCAGTCCTCTGAACTGCAGACAACAAGAGAGCAGCAAAGTTCTCCTTAATATCTGAACATTCTGTAATGGACTGTGAGTCTAGATTTTTAAATGTCGTTTTTACTATGCTGAGATGTAACAAAGATTGCAAGGTTGAGTTGAACCAACAATTTGAAGCTCTGTTTTCAAATCTACATACAGTTCTTTTAGGATCTTTCATAAAATCCTGCTGAGATTTTAAAATTTTGGCAAAATTTGACGCATTAAGTGCATTCAAATCCCTTTCTTTTCATTAAGACTGAACCAACTAGAACCTCTAGGTGGAGGAACCTGAAAAGACCTACGGAGATGCTTTGGTGCTTTTTTCCTTTTCTCCCAGCTTTCCTCCGGTTGCGGCAATATGTGTTGCTCTTTGGGATTTCGAACATCTCTTTGGCCAGCGGTAGATTTTTTTGCACATAATTACGCTATAGAGTTTTTTGAACATTTCCTACAATACATTCACAGTGGCATATAGACTTTTTTTCTATTGTGCGATATGTATTTCATATCCACTGAATTCCATTGTGGCCACTGAGATGGGTGGAGTAAAAAGCCAGCAACAATTGCAAATACACAGTGCCCCTTGATTCTTTTGCATATTATCACTCTATAGACTCTCCTGAACATTTCCTACAATACATTCACTGCAGCGTTTTTTTTCTATCGTGCATTATATATTTCATATCCATTGAGTCTCATTGTGGAAAAAGAGGGTGTGGTGGAAAATATTGTGTTGCTAGATGTAGCACACCATTCCCCATGGTTTGGCAGGTTTGCATTACTCTACACACTCTCCTGAACAGTTCCTACACTTTCTCTGTGGAATATTCAATAGTTTGAGCAGTGAGGCAATATTTATTCCATATTCAGTCATTGGCATTTTCAGACTTTTGCCCCTGGAACATGTTTTAATACCCATTTTTTATTGAAATTACTCTTTAATATGATCAAATATTAATTGTTTTCAATGTTTTGAGGTACATTTTCTTAAACAATTAATAAACTCAATTTATGTCCGTTTTCGAGTAATATCGAGTCTCCTTTATTTAGAAAAAAAAATCCTTATTTTCGTGACCCGGAAGTGATTTATTTATGTCGCTCACAAGACGCTGATCGCTGATATACGTTCCTGATCTACGTACCTACTGTAGATCTTGTACTTCTACTAAAACAGAAATACTATGCAGTGAAAATGTTTCATCCTTTTCCGGCGTTGTTACACATTTTTATCCAACATTTGTATGAGTGTCTTGCACGATGTAATAAATGCTGGAAACATAAGAAGCTAATCATGGCAGAACCTTTACCAGTAGCTGGCTAACCAAGCAATCATTAAGAATCAACCAAAAACAACGTATTGCATAATTCAACAATGTGCACGATAAAACACTGTTTGATAGGTAAAACATTGTCATACCTGCAACACAGGCCAATTTTCTAGGATTGCCCCAACTGCTTTAGTGAAAAGTTCACGTGCGGTCTTGTACGTTTCCATTTTAGAAGCAACCAGGCGTCACGTGGTGAGTAAGCCGTTCTAGTTTTCCCAAGGAAAACGAATTGATCATAGATGTCATCGATCATCATTTCCCAGCATATCGAATATGTTTGGCTAATGGAAACTTTGCGTTATAACATGTGTTTTACTGAAACATTAACTTAAAATATATGCAATTGTTTTCAATGCATTTCCAAGTTTTTTATGTGATGCTGTGGTTGAAAGTAGAATGATACAGGTGGTGGTAAAATAACAGCAAACCTATGAATATATTAATGACAAGGCCCGAATAAGTAGGGCCAAGTTTGCACCGTATAGTGCACTAGTCCTGTAAAATGTTCTCATATTCCTTGGCCATTAAACAACCATGCAAACGATCATCAGATCCAATGACTTCTACAAAATGTCTGCAAATATCATTACCAATGTTTAACAGTTGATAGCAGACTGTGGGCGGAACACATCCTATGGCTTTCTCCAAATGTAGATCTGTCCATATATAGGAAATAGGGTGTAATATCATCAGACCTACTTTTTGCCATTACGCACGGGTCCAAGTCTAATGCTCTTTACACCAAGTGATGCATCTTTATGCATTGGCATTGAATACAAATGGTTTACAAATGGCACATCTGCCATTATTACCAGCTTTGTGAAAATCACGACATACAATTTTTGTTGAAACTGGGTCTAAGATGTGGTGATTCAATTCAGTCATATATTTTAAGGCTGTTATTTCTGGGCATTGTGTAAATATCCTTAGTGTCCATACATTTCTGATGGTTAGGTTAGACTTGTGACAATTCTTCGTATTTGTAAAATTGTCCATATTTGTCATATGTTGTCATGATTTTTGACACATTGAATACATTTCCAGTTTTGTGACCAATGCACCAGCAATTACCTCATGATGCTTTGAATGTTGGCATGTTGCTCAAATATCAAAGTGCTAATTATCAGACTTCTACTGCTGTATGGTAATCAACCAAATTTAATCTCAGCGGCTGCATATGTAATTGTTATTTAGTCCTTTTCCATGTGGTGTTTTCTTAACTTTGTCCACCCCTTGTATCTCTGCCATTGTAACTGGCTCGCTTGTCTACGCTGATGTAACTGCTTTACAGCTGCCATAGGATAAATTCTGAAGTGTACAGAAACATGTTGTCTGCTCAAATCCTGATGACAAAAGCGCCCTATAAACCTAGCAGGCATAGCAAAACAAAATAAGTGAAATATCCAGTCTCTATACTTTACAGACTTCAGGAAGAAGTCATCACATGGAAGGGTTTGCAATGAAATACTGATTACTAAACAAATTAAATATTGTAAATTATTTTAATTACTTGTGGCCTCTAAAATGGTTGAACAATGTATAAAATAGCTGTTAATCCTACATGGGGTAAAAATATTTCTGTTAAAGCCTCTGTAATGTCGTAGCTATGCCCCTAGCCATCTTCGTGCTGGCTGGGGCCATAGTCAGGACATGGCCAGAAAAGGTGCCTCTAGGCACCTCTATGTGCTTTGGCCTCCCCAATTCGAGGCAGGTGTTCGTTATTGCCTCCAATTGGGGAACCTATTTATGTTGTAGGTTTGCCCACAGTAGTGTGGTTTATTTTGGTTGTTAGCCGTAGGCTATAGTACCCAGTCTTAGTGGCTGCTTTAAGTTTGTATGTTTGTTTTCGTTCTTTATTAAAACATGGATTACTCCAACCGCCGTTCTGCCTTTGCCAATCTGTCCTCAAACCAGAACTATGACAGCCTCGATTGCAAAATAGTGCACATCCTTCTACTAATACTTTGTGGATACAACTTTTGATTGGATTGAAGCAATAAGTCTTTTTAGATAGGTCTCTGTCAACCTAAAACACCTGGACTTTGCTGACCCCCCCTCCCCCATCTGTCCCTTTCCTTGTCCATCTGGTCATGCCTTCGATCTGGACTAGGTTTGAATAGACTCTGGACTTAGCCCACATGCATCAATTAACTATTACAATTTGGACTCTTAATATGTTCACCCGGCACAGCCAGAAGAGGACTGGTTCCTCTCTAGGTTTCTTCCAAAATGTTGGCCTTCTTAGGGAGTTTTTTCTAGCCACTGAAGTTCAACACTAATGTTTTCTGCTCCCTGGGGTTTAAGGCCGGGTGTTTTGTGAAAGCACTTTGTGACAACTGCTGATGTAAAAAGGGCTTTATAAAATACATTTGATTGATTGATTTGATTAATCTATTTTTCAAGAAACAATCACATTTCTCAGTTCAACATTTGATGGGGGTATTTCAGAAAGCAGGGTTAACACACTGAGTTTAAACCACAACTTTGAATTGACTGACTCTGAATTGACAATAATGTGGCCCGCCCTTTAGGTAAGGATAAGCACAGCCCGCCCTTTGGGTAAAACCTGTGTGACATGAGACAGCTGGGCAGCATCTTACAACACCCCTTTTACCTGTAATAAATACTGACTGTTCAGGTTCCTCAGAGGTTTATTCTGTAAGATTTTGGCATGTCTCTCTATTTGCAAATACACTGCTAATTATGCCAAGAGAATTTAGTCTCTGGACTTACTCTTTTGAGAGTCCCTATCGATGGAATTTCCATCACATTTTGATGGTTGGTCCTTTGGTTACTTAACCTGGTATCTCAAAATCATATCCTAGTGGGTCAACCATGCACGGCCGGAGACTGGGTCTCTGGAGCCTAAATCCTCCCCCGATCGTGAGCTGGCTACGAAAGGGGTGAGAGTCAGGGCGCTCAGTTGAAATGATATTCGGGATTGATCAGTACAGGTCTAATTTTGAACTCAGGAGGTAAGGGCACAATTAGTTACATATGGTTCAGGTAATATGTGCTAGGGCACCTATACATTTTCAAGGCTAGGGCCTTGGAAATACCTTGCAAATGGGCTGACAAGCTTATTAACGCATGCTGAGCACATTCATTGGGGTATCAGGGTGACTGGTGGCTGCTGGGAGGCCCCATTTTGTTCGCTCTTGGTCCAACATTATCGCCACTCCTAGGTTTGCTGGGTTTAATGAGGGGTTAATGCAGTGGTACATTTTTGAAAGCCCCTCATACCGGCAAAAATAGCATAACTGGTGTTTGGACATATTAACTTTTGTGGCTCTGGGAGTTGTTAGGTTGACTAGGTAACATGTTAAACTTCTATGGAGTAGTAGAACGACAAACCACATGGCGATAGTCTGTAACGTTAAAAACACACACTGTCACCCGTAGGAGACTGGATTTGCATCCAATATGGTCACGGCCTTATTGTAAAATAGCCAAAGCCAGTAAAATTGGATGTTGTCAGCTCATATCGGCGAGCAAGGAGGAGCGGACAGCGGAGTCGTTTGGTCTATGTTCATTTAATTGGAGCATGACAATGCTCATAGCAGTGAGACAATAACACACAAAGACAAAGGGAGAAGAGGGAACATATATACTGAGGGGAATGACTGTGAATGATGATCAGGTGCGCTAGACGAGACAACAGGTGCGATGAGTTGATGAGATGGGCAATGGTGTCAGAATGCCGGTGACGTCGAACGCCGAAGCCGCCTCCTGCAGGGGGAGGATGGGCAGCAGATGGCATAATCGTCCCAGATGTCCTATTTTAAATATGGAATTAGATTTGGTTACATAGTGTAGTTTATCTTTGTTTGTATTTACAATGATATCTTGGGTAATACTGGTGTTTTAGGACCAACGCCTGATACTCGTTAATGGAGTTTTAATTCTGAAATGGTACACTGAAAAATGGGGTAGATTGAAATCAAGATTGAGTGTCCTTGTGATTTCACACTGGTTGTACCTTGATTTTAGTGACATCATGCATCAGTTTTATGATAACATTGCCTTTCTTGAGAATTATTTACTTACTTTCCCCCTTGCTGTTACTGTGATAAGACAAGCACATTTTGGCAAACAGCAACAATATTAGATGGGTAGGACAATAATTTGGAACCTTGAGTTAACGTAGGACATCGGCTAAGTTGACAACATGTCATCTCCTACTACAGAGAGTCTGAAGACCATGTCACATCTTTGATGGTTGGAACTTACATTTTGTATACATACATTAAGCAGGACATTTGGCCTTTATGGCCTTTCATATATGGGTAAGGCTGGGGGCTTCAGGACAGGAGGCAGACCCCCTAGGGTGGCCCCTACCAACCCATCCCATTAACTTAGTGTAGCCTCTTACTAAGGGTTAGATTTGTGTTTAGACTTGTCTCACCTGTGATACTGTCACTAATGCAAGCATTTTCAGGTTTGGGATATTCACACATTATACAAAACATATGGATTTACCTCTGGATATCTTTAATGTTGAAATGTATGATTTTGTACCCACCTGGACACTTAGGTAGAGGCCTACAGTCATCCTCCATTGTTATTGATAGTACGATCGGTAGACCCGCACAGCTGGTCAAAATATGTGTTTGAGTTTGGCTGTCCGCCACTATTTACTATAAAGCTAAAATACATATGCATCACAGTTGGAAAAATTCACTAATCTTTACAAAGTTAATCGGTATATTATGTTTGTGTCATCATGAAGCAGTTTTGCCATTGCTTGTGAAAATGTTAATTTGGATGTGTTAATTTGAGTGGTGTTTCACTGAGCAAGACAACTTTGTCAAAAGGTTGTGTGGGTTAATAATATCTCTTATCTATGGCCCTGTACAGATGGCTCCAAGGTAAAGTTGCCAGTGTCTCTTCTGTTTCTCCCATTCGGGTAGGACAGAGACCACGGGTAGCTCAGGTTAGGAGGTCTGTTAACTATGACCTAGAACTTTGGTTACCATGACAATCTAGAGTTCTATCTTGTTTTACGATTAGTATGACGACTTGTTTTGTATGTATGTTATAGCATAAGAGGTAATATTTGCAGGAGCTGACAAGGGGGGTATAAAGAGGAGAAAGCCATAATGTAATGCGAAGCAGTCTGTCATGGCATTACCCTGTTCATCTTTTGTAATGTTGGGATGACTGTTCCCGTGGATCCAGGTAATTAAACTTGAAATAATCAACTGTGATACGAACGACTGAGAAGTTCTTTATTTGAATAAATCGCAAACATTTTCCATCTTCCACAACTCATTTGAACTCCTTATAGAAGAAACAGATTTTTACTGATGACAATATAAAAATTTGTGTTTTAATTCGGCTACATTGAATACTTTGTGTTTGACTTGATGGATCCGGAAAATGTCAATTCCATGTTTATTTACATACAGTGCTTAATCAGAGAGGCAGCACAGAGACCGTAGGTAACCTTGGAGGAGCTGCAGAGTTCCACAGCAGAGACTGTAGTATCTGTACATAGGACAACAATAAGCTGTACGTGCCATTGAGTTGGGCTTTATGGCAGAGTGGCCAGAAGAAAGCCCTTACTTTCAGACTCCCAAAATGTATGAAGGTAGGTGCTCTGGTCTGATGAGACTAAAATTTTACTTTTCGGCCATCAAATAAAACGCTATGTCTGGCGCAAACCCAACACATCACATCACCCAAAAAACACCATCCCCACAGTGAAACATGGTGGTGACAGCATCATGCTGTTGGGATGGTTTTCAGCAGCCGGGACTGGGAAACTGGTCAGAGTTGAGGGAAAGATGGATGGTGCCTGTACCACTCTGTGCGTGATTTGAGGCTAGAATGGATGTTCACCTTCCAGCAGGACAATGACCCCAAACACACTGCTAAATCAACACTGTACTGGTTTAAGGGGAAACATGTAAATGTGTTGGAATGGCCTAGTCAAAGCCCAGACCTCAATCCAATAGAAAGTCTGCTGTTCACAAGCACAAACCATCCAACTTGAAGGAGCTGGAACAGTTTTGCAAGGAGGAATGTGCAAAAATCCCAGTGGTAAGATGTGGCAGACTCATAGAGACTTATCCAATGCGACTTGGAGCTGTGATTGCTGCAAAAGGTGGCTCTACAAAGTATTGACTTTAGGGGGTGAATAGTTTTGCACATTTACTTTTTCTGTTAATTTGTCCTATTTGTTGTTTGCTTCACAATAAATTAAAAAAACATCTTCAAAGTTGTGGGCATGTTCTGTCAATTTAATGATACAAATCCTCAAACAATCCATGTTAATTCCAGGTTGTGCCAAGGGTGGTGAATACTTTTGCAAGGCACTATACTCAATGATTCTTTATTTTTATAGACATGTATACCTACGTACTTCATTTCTGTCCTAGTAGGTAATAATTGGAATATTAACGGTTAATAAATGTTTCTTTAAGGTGTGAATTCTAGGACAAATGGTGTGCTTGCTAATGCCTAGCTAGCCTGTTTCTCGAGATAACACCACTCTGACATATGAGATGGCCCCAACACAGATTGGAATGTGTCCCTAATTGATAAGCAGTGTATTGTTTAAGACTAGGTTTTGTTATCTTTAGGTCAGTAAACCATCACCCCCTACTCCAGGGTTATCTCTGGGGAGATGGGGCATAAGGGGGGTCATGTTTTATGAAAGGATTACAGTGTCTGTTATATGTCAGTTCTTAGGAGAAACTGACACAATGCAGCATTTGGTGGAGTGATTGTCACGTCCCCGCCTCCGCAAGCACGCAGCAGAGGGCGCCCGCGCTCCAGAGTCCCAGTGCGCACCTAATCACACCTGTCACCAATCACCAAATCACATACCTGTCCCCAGTCACCTCATCACCAAGCATTCAAGTACAGCTCCCTGCCACTTCTTACCTGCCAGATCAATGGTTCATGTTTACATGCCATATCTCGCGTTTACCAGATTCCTGTCCTGTTCACCAGTGTACCGACCGATCGCCTGGTCCCGTTTACCCCGCCTGATCCCAGCCTGTACTTACGCTTTCCGCCTGTGTTCCGACCGCCTGCCTGTCTCCGACTACTCTGCCTGTTCCCTGTCTGTCCCTCTGCCGCCCGCTCGGTTCTCGACCTCCTGCCCGTCCCTGACAACTCTGCCTTCGCTACACCACTCCAGTCTGCACTTGGATCCTTGAACCCGTGTCAGTGATTAAAGGCTAAATAACGGTTATGTTAGCTGAGCTTCAAGATGGTGAGAAATGTTTTGATTTGCATTCAGGTATTAATTTATGTGAAGCAAATGTGAATTTGATTGTTGTTCTGAGACAAAACAATCAGATGTAATTATATATCAACTGAGATCTGGTTAGGTGATGTACTGAGAATTGTTTATGAATTACTCTTTGAGAGAGATACTTCAACTGTCACGACGGCAGGTAAGGATCCAAACGCAGACTAGGGAGAGGCAGGGAAGTGACAGACAGCGCAGTCAAGAGCGAGCAGTTCTGTCACGATGGCAGGTAAGGATCCAAACGCAGACTAGGGAGTGGCAGGGAAGTGACAGACAGCGCAGTCGAGAGCAAGCAGTCAGGCGTCTCTTGTACCGGTAACGAAGGCACAGGCGTGACATCAACGTAAGCTAACTATCTTGATGATGAGTAATTGGAACAGTAATAGGAAATTGTGCTCTTCCGTTCTTGTAGTTTAGTTATTGGCTGGTTATTGAATTTAAACCAACTATAGAGAGGTGTGAAATTGTTATTTTGCTATACTAGCAGAACAGAAGCACCAGAAATATCAGTATTTCCACTATACGGTCAGAGTTTACAACTGCTCTAATCTATTTAGACAAAGGAAACAGAAATGTATTGGATATATCGGTATACAAGTTTAAGTGTTTGGTAGGACTGTGTTCTAATGCATTAACAATAAGCAACAAACTAAGGAGCAGTTGCAATTAATTCTCAAGGAGAATTCACTGACAGTTACAGGACACGTGATTCAGCGATAAGACTGGTTGGAGCCCAGAGACTGACTGTAGCTTTAAGGACAATTGTGAGGTGGGCTGAGATGAGATGGATCACAGACACACACACACTCACACACACATGGACTGACCCAACACTGCTAGAGAAATCAATGCCTGGATCTTGGCAGCTGGAAGAATTCTAGTCCTGATGATTTTACCACAAGATGAAGAAGGCAACCTCTAACCGACGAAGGGAGGCTAAGGAAAGCTCTGGTTCTGGAAAATGTTTACTGGGGCACACCTCATCTGCTGTCCAGGTAGCTGAGGAACCTGGGGTCGACACCACCCACGCTATAGGAGGGCTTCGGTGTTTATAGATTAAGCATGGTGAATTGAAGTCACAGAGGGATTTTATTTTTATTTTTTGGTACTAGTAACCATCACTTCCGACTTGACCTACAGCTATAGAGCCTTTAGATAATACTGGTTATCTTGGAATTCACAAAGGAGAGCACACAGATTATCCTGTACTGGTTGATAAAGCAGCTAGAATGGAGATAACTATAGCTTACCATCACACTTCTCAGAGCACATGTTAACAATGAGTTCAGTCAATGCTGAGTTAAGTTAACCCTGAACGCATTAGGAGATAAAGCCTTTATCAATGGAAAGCAGAAAACATGATTCACCATGGCAAGACGAGAAAAAGCCCTACTTCTCTGAGGTGGAGTTAGAAATATTAATGAACGCATTTAAAGAATATGAGTATATATTTGAGAAAACAAGCAATACAGTAGCAGCAGCAAAAGAAGGTGAGCTGGTGTGGCAGAAAATTGCTGATCGAGTAAATGCGTGAGTATTAATAGAAGAAAAAGCAAAGATTCATCTTGAGTGTTCCACTCATTAGATATTTTGTTTGTTTTTGCATACGTTGCTCCCTTGTTAACATAATAAACTTTATCCCAGCGTGGTTTGTTGCTGTACATTCTGTAATGGTTCATGTTTTTGATTAATTTTTGGAAGACTCGATTTAGTTGTATTTTGGGCCAGTTTGGAGAGGATTGGAGGTTGTGTCAGTGTGTAGTGGAAGCAGTTCCCCTGATTCCTGGTCTTGTGAAAGATTGACACAAAGAGTGGGATACTAAAAGGATACAGTAACTTAATTTAATCCCAAAATATATTTAATCCCAAAGCAATCCAGCTAAAATGCTATAGTGCCTTGATTGAAGGTTCATTTCACAATGGACAAAGTGAGATATCTGTTGGAGCCAGAGGTTTTAGCGATGGTAAATAGATCTGGTAGGAGGCAGCATCGGCAGGGAGTTTTCTTGACTAATGATAATTACAATTTCAAGTTCAATGGTTGATTTGTCAATTACAATAACAAGTTATGGTTTTTCAGTGCAGTTAAAAGTTAAAATAGTAATATTTATTATAAAAAAAGTAGAAAACACAGTCAATCAAAAATAACACTGTACAAAAACATGCATAAATAATAACTGTACAACTATACAACCGTAATGCAATGCAAAAGTGACAGGTGTGCATGATATAATTGGCAGATGTGCATAATATAGTGACAGGTGTGCATGGGACAATGAATGGAAGAGGGTTTCCTGAATTGAGCAGCCTTTGAGCCTGAGGAAATAAGATGTCCCGTAGCCTGTTAGTCTTGCACAGAATACTCCTGTAACTTCTGCCTGACGGCAGCTTGGTAAACAGTCCATGGCATGGGTGGCTGAGATCTGTAATGATTCGTTTGCTCCTCCTCTTACACCTCTATGTGTAGAGATACTGTAGGGATGGCAGGTCAGACCTTGTGATGCACTCTGCGGTTTTAATCACCCTCTGAAGTGCTTTGTGGTCAGGGGCGGTGCAGCTGCCATACCAGGTGGTGACACAGCCAGATAGGATACTTTCAATAGTGCATCTGTAGAAGTGGTTGAGAATCCCGGAGTCCATGTCAAATCTCCTTAGTCAGTATATGAAGAAGAGTTGTTTTCCTGCCTCTTTCACCATGATGTTAGAGTGATGAGACCAGGTCAAGTCATCGCTGATGTTGACACCAAGGAACCGGATGTTGTGAACTCTACTGCAGAGCCATTGATGTGTATGGGGGCGTGGTCTCCCCCCGCTGCTTCCTGGGATCAACAATCATCTCCTTTGTTTTGCTGATATTGAGCTGGAGGTTGTTATCCTGACACCACGAAGGTGTCACCTTATGGCACCTCTATAGGCTGACTCGTTGTCAGAGATCAGGCCTATGATGGTGGTGTTGTCAGCAAACTTAACGATGGTGTTGGAGATGTGAGTTGCCAGGCAGTCATGGGTGAAGAGAGAGTACAGGAGCAGGCTCACCACACAACCGTGGGTTGAGACAGTACTGAGAGTCTGTGAGGAGGAGGTAGTGTTGCCCATCCGCAACACCTGGGGTCTGCCTGTCAGGAGGTTCAGGATCCATCTGCACATAGTGGGGTCGAGACCCAGATACCTGAGCTTCATTGCCAGCTTGTGGGGCACAATGGTTTTGAAGGTAGAGCTATAGTCAATGAATAGCATTCTCACATATGTGTTCCTCTTTTCCAGGTGAGTAGTGTGCAGGGTCAGAGCGATGGCATCCTTTGTGGATCTGTTTTGTCTGTAGGCAAACTGCAGTGGTTCAAATGTTACAAGCATGGAGTCTGTGATGTGAGCTTTAACTAGCCGCTCAAAGCACTCCATGATTATTGGTTTTGACCTACGTTTTTTTATTAGGAAATTATCTTGTAGTTATGATACAATGCCGTCGATACATTTACTAATTAAACCGGTCAGGGACTCTGTGTATTCATTGATATTGCCTCCAGACGCCTCTCGGAACATTTCCCAGTCTATGGTGAGGAAATAGTCACTTAAGTTTGCGTACGATTCGTCTGTCCATCGTTGAATGGACTTTGTCACTGGCTTTTTTGGTTTAAGCCTCTGCCTGTAAGCAGGGAGCAACAGTATTGATGCATGTTCTGATTTGCTGAAAGCAGGACGGAGGAGGGCCTTATATCCATGATGAAATGGAGAGTAGACATTGTCAAGAGTGTTATTCCCACGTATCGGGAAGTTGGGTTTTTTAAACTTCAGTACGACCTTCTTTGGTTTGACGCAGTTAAAATCGCCAGCAACAAGAAAGGCAGCCTCCGGATGTAAACATTCAAGCCTATCGATAACTCAAAAAAGTTTGCCGAGCACAGCCCCTGTGTTGGCTTGGGGGGGATGTACACAGCTGTTAAAATGACTGCTGTAAACTACTGGGGTAGATAGTAAGGGTGACATTTAATCATAAGATGCTCCAGATCAGGACAGCATCCAGAAGAATTGCAGTCCATGTCCAGACACCAAAGATAATTACTTGGATAATTACTTATCACGTTTTTTGCCCTTTTGGAGATATAGGATTAAATATGACCAATGTCCTTAGAGAGTTATAGAATATACCTTGTGAAAACTTCAAAGGCAATGTGTCTGATTTATTGTTGTTTTGACCTTTGAGTCCTTAAGCATGACAAAATATAGATATTAATGTGACCTTGAGCCCTAGGGGCATAATTAAATATAGATATGCATTTTTACAATCCTAGGTATATTTAGAACAGGGCCTTAGGATCCCTAAAGGGGAATTGTGTTTAGAAAGGTGTAGATTGACCATGGATTGGCCAGGCTTGCTATCTCACATTAGGAAGATACCTATTTAGGTTTCTGACCTGAGAATGCCTAAGGAGAAACTCTGAATTAAAATGGTCTTATTGTTCATAAGATGTCTGGGCATTGACTAAGGGCTCACGAGGTGTCACAAGTTGTGAGTCATATTGTTTTCTGGATTAATGGTGACAATGTATAAACCTCAATGGTGAGCGCGTTGACTAATTCTTGATATCAATGCTTCTTTGGAAGAAGGAAACCAGGATTTGTTGCCAAAGGCAAAACCCCTTCAAATATTGGACATCATAAACAAGGATCAACCCCCTTTCAACCCGGATCCTCTCACCCTGGAAGCGGCCTTCGGGGCAGATTTAGTTTTAATAATTAGCTTTTTTAGTTTCTCCTAAGGTTATGTCTGTGTCTTGTTTCAATCTGTATAAATCTTTTTTTTTTCAAGTGAGTGAAGAGTGAACACATAAGAAAAAGAACAATAATGGTTTTGATACTGACTGATACAGCGGTGCCCACGGTGAAAGTTTTAGATTCCATCTCTCACAGTTGAAGTGTTCATATGGTAAAAATAAAAGACCTCTGCATGCTTTGTAAGTATGAAAACCTGCAAAATCAGCAGTGTATCAAATACTTGTTCTTCCCACTGTATATGTCTAATAAAATCCTGTCTCACATTTTGAGTGCTATGACAGACTGTATTCACTTTTTCTTAAATTTATTGGGTTTCATATACAGTGGGGCAAAAAAGTATTTAGTCAGCCACCAATTGTGCAAGTTCTCCCACTTAAAAAGATGAGAGAGGCCTGTAATTTTCATCATAGGCACACTTCAACTATGAGAGACAAAATGAGAAAAAAAATCCAGAAAATCACATTGTAGGATTTGTAATGAATTTATTGGTAAATTATGGTGGAAAATAAGTATTTGGTCAATAACAATAGTTCATTTCAATACTTTTTTATATACCTTTGTTGGCAATGACAGAGGTCAAATGTTTTCTGTAAGACTTCACAAGGTTTTCACACACTGTTGCTGGTATTTTGTCCCATTCCTCCATGCAGATCTCCTCTAGAGCAGTGATGTTTTGGGGCTGTCGCTGGGCAACACGGACTTTCAACTCCCTCCAAAGATTTTCTGAGGTTGAGATCTGGTGACTGGCTAGGCCACTCCAGGACCTTGAAATGCTTCTTACGAAGCCACGCCTTCGTTGCCTGGGCATTGCATTTGGGATCATTGTCATGCTGAAAGACTCAGCCACGTTTCATCTTCAATGCCCTTGCTGATGGAAGGAGGTTTTCACTCAAAATATCACAATACATGGCCCCATTCATTCTTTCCTTTACACGGATCAGTCGTCCCGGTCCCTTTGCAGAAAAACAGCCCCAAATCATGATGTTTCCACCCCCATGCTTCACAGTAGGTATGGTGTTCTTTGGATGCAACTCAGCATTCTTTCTCCTCCATACACGACAAGTTGAGTTTTTACCAAAAAGTTCTATTTTGGATTCATCTGACATTCTCCCAATCTTCTTCTGGATCATCCAAATGCTCTCTAGCAAACCTAAGATGGGCCTGGACATGTACTGGCACTGCAGGATTTGAGTCCCTGGCGGCATAGTGTGTTACTGATGGTAGCCTTTGTTACTTTGGTCCCAGCTCTCTGCTGGTCATTCACTAGGTCCCCCCGTGTGGTTCTGAGATTTTTACTCACTGTTCTTGTGATCATTTTGACCCCATGGGGTGAGATCTTGCGTGGAGCCCCGGATCGAGGGAGATTATCAGTGGTCTTGTATGTCTTCCATTTTCTTATAATTGCTCCCACAGTTGGTTTCTTCACACCAAGCTGCTTACCTATTGCAGATTCTGTCTTCCCAGCCTGGTGCAGGTCTACAATTTTGTTTCTGGTGTCCTTTGACAGCACTTTGGTCTTGGCCATAGTGGAGTTTGGAGTGTGACTGTTTGAGGTTGTGGACAGGTGTCTTCTATACTGATAACAAGTTCAAACAGGTGCCATTAATACAGGTAACGAGTGGAAGACAGAGGAGCTTCTTAAAGAAGAAGTTACACATCTGTGAGAGCGAGAAATCTTGCTTGTTTGTAGGTCACCAAATATTTATTTTACCGAGGAATTTACCAATAAATTCATAAAAAATCCTACAATGTGATTCTCTGGATTTTCTTTCCTCATTTTGTCTCTCACAGTTGAATTGTACCTATGATGAAAATGACAGGCATCTCTCATCTTTTTAAGTGGGAGACCTTTCACAATTGATGGCTGACAAAATACTTTTTTGCCCCACTGTACATATTGGGTTGTTTATAAGTGAATTTAAGAAAGTGTGAAACTGTACAAAAAATTATGAATGATAATAAATAGTGTATTTTAACTCGCACAAGTATTTCTCACTTGTACATAGATTATACTTAATTCTTGTAATATATTTTTTGTAATTTTGGTTATTTGCCTCCATTGCACATTTAGAATATTCGTGTGTAATGCATTTGCATTGCATGCAGTCTTTGCATATTTCTGCATATGGCATACTGTGATGTTTTCATCATTCCAATGATCATTTGGTTGTCTCAAACTGTTAGCTTTTTTGCAAACCAAATAACATCTATTTATACATTCTAACTAAACAATCCCATTTAAACAGCATTTTCCTAAGTTTATATTATTTGAGTAAATATAATAAACCATTCCAAAAAAAAATCCTACAATGTGGATTGAACTGATTTTAATTCCATTATTTTTTATTACATATTGAGCAAGTTCTAAAATAATCATATTTAAATGTTGGCAATGTTTTATGGAATTCCAATGGAGTCCTCAGAGATCATGCAGAAAAAGCACCCCCTGCCATACAGCAGCTGCCGCTGCCATGGTGGTGGACTTACAGACCACTATTGCTGCCATCGCAGAAACCACCGACACTGCCATTACCACTTCTGCCACCAGCTCGACTAGAAAGAGAGGTGTGTGCTGGTTGTGCACAGACCTAAACATTTGGTGGTCTACCACCTTCACCATGTGTAACGGGTGCGTTTGTAGAGAGCACTGGGTCACATGCTGCAGGACCTGCTGGTCTGCTCCTGGAAATGAACTGAACTGAACTGAACCACACACACACACACACACACACACACACACACACACACACACACACACACACACACACACACACACACACACACACACACACACACACACACCCTCTCTCAATACTTTTATTTCTTTCTCTCAAACACACACACATGCATCACATTTCCAAAGTCTGGATATTTATGCAAATCTTTTATTCATATTTCATATGTTATCTTTTGATGTTGAAGTTTTAGAAATTGATGGAGTTGGCACAATAAATGTTCATGAAACAGATGTTGATTTAAAATGCATTTCAAAGAGACACACAAACAAATCACTCTTGGGGCCCTCTGCCGATTCAACGGCTCCATAATATTACTGGCAAAAATATAAGAATTTCATGCATTGGCCTACTCTGGGAAAATTGTTGAATCTGGTGGAATACAGTAAAACTTTAAAATATCACTACGTTTCTTCAAAATGAAATGCTTACATTACAGAATGCAAATTTTTATACTGTAATGGCATTGAGATAGTGTTTTTAAGTCAATGACAAATGTTTGACCACCAAAGTGTCCAGAGGCACTGCATAAAAATAGTGATGCAATCAAATCAAATCTGTTTCTAATCTTTGACATATCCAAGACTCTAATAACCACCAAAGTCCCATACCCCTACTATTTATTATATGGAAAATCTGACATTCTTTAAGATTTTGTTATATGAAATTAATAATTAGAGTAATTAAAATGCCAACGATTAAATATTTGGTTGTTTTGTGCAAGTTTTAAGTTGTTTCAGTGATTTATGAAAAAAAACCAGAAACAAATATTGATGTATGATGATTTAATATCAGTTTATTATAAGTGTACATTATTATCCACGAAGGTGAACTGAGGGTGCAAATTTATTTTATAGTGTATGAAAGACATTAAGAGTTAAAAACATTGGATTTCTAAAATATTAATAAACATAAGGGTTCTGGCAAAAATGCATGCCACAAGCTGCAACACAGCCAAAATGACCAGGACTGTGGAGGGAAAGGCACAAAGGTTAAATATTAGAAAGGTATTTTCAATGTCAAAAGTATCTTATGTGAAGCACATTGTTAGACTTGATTAGTATTTATACAAACATGGCAGACATAAAATATTAAATACACTTATTTGTTGTCAGGTTAGATTCTTTAGTTCTGTTTATGAGATTGGCAAATATCACCTGAAAAGGCAAAGTACATTTTTTTTATGACATCTTTAAACATGGGTGAACCTCTATCTCTATCATACATCAACACACAAGTTATCAAATTTGTCTTGAATTCAGAGTTTTATAAAGTTTTCCATCCAGTTAATCTCAAATAAAACTATACTGTTAAGGTAGCCAACGGTTGTTCCTGAAATCCTGAGTTCCTAAAGTTTTTGCCAGATCATGTAAGTGGAGCCGGCCAAGAAGAGTGAATGCCTCTTCTGACTGACTGACTCGTTGACTGACTGAGTCCCACTTGTTAAATAGCCTAGTGGTTAGAAAAGCGGACCTGTAATTTATAGGTCTCACGTTCATATCTCCTTACAGGCAAAGTGAAATGCGCATTATGAATTATTCTGTATAAAACTTTGCTGACTATAACCTTCAAAATCTGCATTATAGCTAGCCTGAAATAAAATAGTTTACGGTTATATTGTGGCTATTTCTGGTGGATTTTCTAAGTACATGCATGTGTTTTGGGTCAGGATAGACAAACACATTTGCTGGCTACAACATACAGTAGTTACGTTATAGTAACTAAAACTGGATACATTTATATTGTGAATGTTTCTGTCATGGAAAGGTTCATCTTCAATCTCAGTAGCAATTGGATTATTCCTATTATGTTAGTAGATACCAGTAAGCATTTTACTGGCTAATAAGCTGTTAAAACAGCCAGTGGCAAAAGCCAAACAGATCATAGATGCTGTGGTGGAGGTAAACTTAATAAGAAACGTTAGTCAGTTTAACACAATGCTTAGTGGTGTCTAGCAACTGCTGAAACATGGAGTGCCATGCTGTAGTGGTTAACGACAGCGCGTTGCACATGGAAAACCCAAGTTCGACTCTATTAACAGGAACGAAATGTATTGCGACTATTTCTGGTGGATTCCACGATTCCTTCATCTATTCACTTGATGAAAAAGTTAGTTATTGTCACCTATTGATAGTTATTGTATCAATGTCATTCACAAATGAATGAAAAAGTATGATGTTATGCCAAGAAATATATATTTTTTTCTTATGCCTTGTAATGAAATTGCTTTGACAGAATCGCTAGCAATTGCTCAATTCTTGACTATTCCAGTAATGTAGTATATACTGGTAAATCCTATGACTGACTAATACGCTGTTAAAACCGCCAGTGGCAAATGCCATACAGTTCATAAATGCCATTTGTGGTGAAGGTAGACTTAGTAAGAAATGTTAATCAGTTTAAATGAATAATGTTGACAAAGCATCACACTGGTTTGTCAACAAATTGACAAGGGCCAATTAGAATGAATAATTATTAAATCCACGTATGTAATCATTTAAAGTCAAAGGGAAATATAGTCTTTGCTGAAGACATTTTGATTTTAGTCATGGCAGAGTCCCACATTTTGAGGAGGTGATCTAGGAACAGAATGGTGATATTGTTTCCTGGTTAGCCGTTTTGCTAATAAGTGCCTGGAAGTTCAAACTCTTATTTGGAAAGGAAGCAGACCTACGTTTTGGCTTTAAAATTGGCCAATGACAGGCATTTCAAATTGAACCCCACCCTCTTTGCAGAAACGAAACATTAAACCGCTTAATTGTACTAGAAAAATCTATTTGTTTTCTCGTTATTCCGTTTTTGGAATAAAGAGAATACGGAATTGCATCAATTTGCTGACATCGCCGTTAAATCGGAAAGGTAAACAATGAAACATTTGTTTTCTTTTCGACACAATAAACAAGAATCGATTTTACATTGTATTTTGGGACTTAACCGCTATAAACCAAACTGTTTGGGTTGTTATCTACATAAAACAATTCTTGAATGAGGAATTATCCAATTGCACCTGGAGCTTGGTGGTCCGTGTACCTTTCAGTCATTGGATTATGTCATAATATAGGAAAACATATCAACAGAATAATTTAACCCTTTGTTTCTTGATATATGACTTGCAATATTTGATTTCCTATTTCAAACTAATATTTGTTATGATTCCAAAAAGGATGAACAAAAAAACAAGCCGTTTTTTTGTTCATCCTTTTTGGAATCATAACAAAAATAGACTATCATTTCCGTTATTAAAGTTGGAAATGGAATAAGGGTGAAAGAAAAAAGAAAATCTTCATCATCATCATCATCTTCATCCACTTATCCCCAGACTTCCCTTTCCTGAGCTACATTTGCCAGCTCTGACTGGGGGATCCCAAGTTGTTCCCAGGCCAGTGTCGAAATATAATCTCTCCACCTAATCCTGGGCCGACCCTGATGTCTCCTCCCAGCTGGACGTGCCTGGAACACCTCCCTCAGGAGACGTCCTGGGGGCATCCTTACCAGATGCCCGAACCACCTCAACTGGCTCTATTTCTCTTTACTGTTTTTGCCCCACCTATCAGTCACCGCAACTGTTTTATCCCTGTTGTTTTCAGAGCTCTGATGTTGCAGACTTCTAAAAGAGAGACAAGGCCCTCTTGCAACAGTACTGGGACTCTGCTCACATCACCCAGTAATTGGGTAAAACTGGAGAGTAGGCAGGCTTTTAGAGTCATTTGCTCCTGTTAGGTCTGGTGCAAAAACAGTCAATTTCCACCTATAATGATGTACCCAAATCTAAATGCGTGTAGCTCATCACCTGAATACAGTAGAAACATATTTTTGGTTCCATTTGAAAGGAGACACTCTGTAGTTTGTAATAATCATGAATTAATGCTTGAAAGTATAACACATTAGATGTAGCAGAAGATAAAACAAACAAAAAAACATACGTTTTTGTGTCTTTTTTATTTGTCTCATCATGTTTGAAATGCAGTGGGAAGGCCATGCATTGAGATAGGAGGCTGGAAACACTTAAAATATATTCCAATAAATGGCACCAGACTGTAGGTAAAGTTTTGGGCAGCTAGATTGAATGACCATAGAGCTGCAAAATATTTTGTAAGAGGACTCCAAAGTGTCCTTTTCGATTGTCCCCAAATCTACCCAAGTGGACAAATAGGACAAATGATTAAATTCCCAAGCAAACAACATAGATTATTCCAAAATAATCTCTGTTTGTAATAACAAATAAGGTTTACACACTACCAGAAATGGCATGCATGGTGGATCATTAGTTTCCCTTCATACAGGTAGTTTTCCTTCATATACAGTGGATATAAAAAGTCTACACACCCTGTTGATGTGTGTAAAAGAATGAGACAAAGATAAATCATGTCATAACTTTTTCAACTTGTGACCTAAAATGGGAACAATTCAATTGAAAAACAAACTAAAGGCTTCGAGGGGGAAAAATCAATGCAACAACATGGCATTTTACCAGGGGTATGTAGACTTTTTATATCCCAGACCAAGGTCTGTTTTACAGCTGGGCCCAAAACACGACGGAAAAAAACAGACAAAACAAGACGCCTGAAAAATAGACTTTTTATATGGGCTGTGTTGCTGAAATATATATTTGTGTGTTTACTTTTACTATAAGTGTATATTTTTAATATTGACATATTACAAAACTTACTACCCAAATAAAACATGTTTTAGGTGTATCCACGCATACACGTACATACATATACACATACATAACTATAAACAACAATAATTTATTTTACTTACCGATCTAAAATGTGATCTTTTCATTCCAAGAACAATTCTCCCTCGCCAGAATCAAAACTTTGTTTACCAAGAGAATCCTCGACTAGCTCTCGGTCACTCTCTCGCTGAATCTCCTCCAAAATCTCCTCCAAGTTTGTGTACTAGGTCTTGGATTTCATTTTCCCACTTTTAGGAGCCATGTTCCAATTAGAAATGTTTAAAATGAATGGAAAACAACAAGAAGTAACTACTGTGTATTAGCAATAATGTGCGCAACGAAAATGCTAATGCGCTCACACGTCGAAATGAGCCAGGGGTGGGTGGTTGCGCAGGGCTCTAGATTCCAGCCCTTTCATCCCACAGTGGAAATTCACACATCAGAAGAAAGGCCTGCTCATTGGCTTTTCGAGCTTTTTGAAGCTAGGTTTCAAATTAATTGGTCATCATTGGAGGAAGGTAGTGTCATTCAAGTTTGTGTTGGTCCATCTTATTGGTGCATAAAGTGAGGCGCACTACGTTGGTTCACTGAGGTATTGTGGAGCCAATTCGCTGTGTAGAATCTCGGCATGAGGCTAGTTAGCTTATTGAGTGTCTTATTATTACAGATATACCTAATTTGACGGGGAAAATCTTGTTTTATGGTTTAAATATCATGAATAGTTTTGTTGTAAGTTGTTCGAGTCATATTTCATTCTGCAACGCATGGATCCTTTTTGAGAAATTAAACAGATTTCACCAAGCAAAAAGAAACTTCCCGTCCCCTCTGGGAACAGAGGAATTGGAAATCTGTGGAGATTCAGTAATGTAAGTAGAATATTTTCCGTGATACACGAATGTATGAACCCCGGTGCCTACGGAAAAGTGTTTTGTTGTTGTTGACTATCGTAAAATGATTGCACAGTGTTTTGTTGTAGTAATAGCTATTTTAAATTGGTCATTCTAGTTAATTCATTGAGATTCTAAGCTTTCTGAAAATATAAGACATGCCTATACCAAAAAAAATATATTTTACGACTCGTCGCAGTTTTTGTCACATTCTGCAAATTGAGTCTGAACCGTCCCGTCGACGGGACGCCCTCGGGCGAAAGGTTAAACCTCTCCATCTGGTGAAAAATATATCTGCCTTTTCAGTAAGGCCCTTACAATAGTATAGGACTAAGTTGTTCTGCATAACAGTGTCTGATAAATTACTTAAATGTCAACATTTGCACAGACTGACATTGAATGGGACGATTAATGCCAAACAAAAAGGGGCCAATCTGCTTAAGGAAATTGGGTAATAACCAGACAAACTGTACAGTGTCACATTTGGATTTGGTTTTCCCCAGTCTCAATGTTGCCATTCTTCATCTCAACCTCTTTCCATGTTAACAGCCCTACACTCTGTCCCCAATTCTGACCATCAGTGCTCTGGATCACAACGTTACACTGTGGGCCCTGACTGCTGAGGACATTACTGGGCTAAACGTCCTCAAAGATGCCACTTATCTTTCTACAAATACCAAGCATGCATCTGTGTATTCAAATATTCCATAACATTACTTGGAAACTGCCTACCACTTTCCAACAGTCCCCCCATCTCTGTTTGTAGTTTATATGCTGCAATAGTTTGTGCCGGTGACAAGGGTCAATCTGAATTCTGAGGTATTCTTCAGGATCTAAGGAATGCTCCTATTAATTACTGTTGTGTCTTGTTGTATCTAAAGATAACCTATGTCTTTGGGCCATGTTTTAGGATTACCTGGCATGATGAATCCTAGATGTCCCTGCGCAAATCCACCTGGTTGTTTTGCAGATGTACACAGTGATGATTCAGAAAGTAACCAGGTCTCCCCTTTCTTTGTCCACCTGGCTCTGCAGCTGAACTGGATTCTGCCTAAGACTAAGCCCAACTGTATTTTCTGACCCACCAATTATTGGGAACATGCAAAAATATTGGCCCAAAAAGGTAAAGTATTTTTATGAATTTCACCCAGCATACTTTTTGTGTATATGTACTTTGTGAACACAGCCAATGCAAAAAGGGTTTTATAAAATGTATTTGATGACCAGAAAACATTACACAACTTACCTGTTATGGATTGGGTGGACAGCCTGGCAGAGTTTCTAATAAAACTTGAGGACCAGCCTGACACTCAACTACCAGTAAAACGTCTTATGTTCTAGTCTAGTTTGTTTAAATATGACAATCACATGAATGCCTGGACCTGTATACCACAAACTCATTATGGGGTCATGATTTTTCCTTAGAATCTAGCATCAGCAACATTGCCAGACTGTGGTAGAACAATAAAAACTCTCCAGACATGAAGATCTTAATGTTGTTTACTTTATATCAGCTGAGTTGTATATAATCATAAGCTGGGTTGTTCAAACACTAAATGATGATTAGCTATAAGGTCTGGTACAAATTATTAACAGGTTTATTTTAGGTATTACCCAGGAAGTTTCAGGTGTCTGGCTGATATACAGTCAATGAACTGTATCCAGACAATCTGCGTCACAAGAACAGACCTTTGATGTCGTATATTGGTAATACACTACACCTCTTCAAACCTATTTGCTTAAGTATCTTACAATAACATTTATTATTCATAGACAGTTTAAGTATGAATATTGAAGAATGACTGACCAACAAAAAGTAATTCAAAGAATTTTATTAAATATAGAAACACATTAAATGCATGTCAAACAAACAGACCATAAAGCCTATGGTAGTTACGGAGTCTGTATACAGTATGTCAAAGATGTAGTCAACTACAGGAGAAGATCCATCCAAACTGGAAAAACAGTTCTCGTGTAATAAAAAGGATGAAAAAGGCCAAATACTAGGTACTATGGAAACCAGTGAAGCTTTGTGCCAAACCAATGGGTTGTTTATCAGGTTGTGTGAGATTGGATGGATATATAGAGGTACTGGAAGCAGTAAACTGACTCAGGAGGACATGCACTGAAAGTGGTCTTAAAGGTTAATCATTTCAAAATGAAACACTAATCTGGTCCTCCGTTTCCACAAGGTATTTAGTGTTTCCCTCCACAGCCTCTTGTTTCTAGGACTAAAGAAATGTCATCAAGAATTAAAATGTTCTAGTGGTTTGTATTCTGGACTAGATATTACATGGTGGGTGGATTCTTGCAGTGGTTGTCAAAACTCCTCTGGAACCTCCAGTTCTTCTATGTATTTGAAATACTCAACTGCTTACACACCTGATCTAATTAGATTAACATTGCCAAAGAAAGAACTCAACAATCAGAAATGTGCAGTTCAAAATGTCTTACCCTTGAATTATAAATTGGGTAGTTCAGGGCTATAACAAAAAATGTCCTCAAGCAGCTAGCTGTCATAGGCTGTGAACACGAACGAGGCTGTGAACACACTTCTTGGTATGAACAAAACAAAAAACAGAAATAGAAAGAATGAGAAATATTTTTGTTTCTCTTTCACTGTAACTCCATTTCCTACTTTAACAGAGGAATGAGAATGTAGACAATTTTTCTTAAGAATCCAAAAATTATTAACGAAAAAAAAGCCATCTTCTGATTGGTCAATATTTGTTTGAAATCGGAATTCAAATATTGGAAGTCAAATATAAAAAAAATGTTTTCTGTTGATCTGTTTTCCTATATTATGACATAATCCAATGACTGAAAGGTACACGGACCACCCCTAACCGCAAGAAACCAATCTGTTTTGGTCATTAAATAAAATAATCAATCTAATAAGGATTTTTTTATTATTTATTTAATTTATGTTGGTGTAAATATTTAGCACTAAAATGTAATCCTATCAGTGTAACCTATATCTTTTGTCTTATGTCATTTTTTTCTGAATATGTGAAATGTAGCAATGCTGGTGTTGTCGTTCCATTGAATGTGCTCAGGAAAGGATAATTGTATACCTTCTCAGTCAAGGGCAGCATTCAACAACAACAGTGTTGAAATAAAGTATGTTGAGAGATTTCAATGAATAAGACTAATATAATTATTTTCAGGCCTACTTTCTCACACACACTCAGACATACAGACACACACAAACATGTTACATTTACTAAATGGTACACCTAAATATATTCCCCCCAAAAAGCCTACTTATAGTAATCCTACTACTAACCCTAAACATTACCACATTAGTTCCCAAACTTTTTCAATCATATGAGACAATAAAAAGTAATAAAACTTTTGGCCTGATAATATTAGTCATGATAACTTGTATATTATTGCACAGATGGGTGACCAATGATAGAAAACACCAACCTGAAGTGCCTCAGGTGTTGGGCAACCAAAAGCCACCAGAACATCTTAAATTCTCTTTCCAAAAGTCTCTAACTCTACTGAGTGGATTGAACACAATTCATGCAAAACATATTCCCTCATGTGGTGTTTTGACAATGCTGGTGGAGAATGCTGTGTGATAGGTTAATTTAAAATCTTCAATCGGGATGAGATCTTGTGTTTCACATCATTTTCCTAAATTAACCTGTATTAATTGTCTCAGAGCAATATTGAGATGATTGTCCATTTATTTTACAGATGTAACTGTAAAAGGAAAGATTTTTGTTATTGGTTTCAACACAGCTCAATACAATTTAGTTGAAATACAGTATATCATTAATAGTGGAATAATTGTCTCATTCTTTACTTAGTCTTACCAGCTGTACTATAAACTATTTCCAACCAATATCAACACAATGAAATCCTACTAGTTATCTAATATACATTTTCCTAGTACTTTACTGCAGACGTGTGTACTACCCTCCCCTCTCAGTAAGACCAAAATGTACTACTTTACCTTTAGAGCCCAATTGAAACTGTGAGCAAAAGGGATCATTTTATTTGCTTGTACTCAGTACTGTAGTTACTTTATAGCATGCAGTGATATCCTTCACACACCATTACCCCAACCCTTACCTGCTAAATTCTACCTGACTGATTGCTCGTGTATAATACAGAAAGATACATACATACCCGAGAAAGAGAAGTAAAACAAAAAAAAACAGCAAAAACGAATTGGCATTCATTTGTTGTCTGTCGACATGCCAAATATTTTCTGTTCCTCTGATGTCTTGCCACAAGTCTCTTGAATCTTCATAAAATTAGCTTTATTAGATACTGAGTGATGCAATTACAGTTCACAGTTTCCTGGTGCATGGTGATTCTTAAAATGCGCCTGCTATAGACAAACACATGGATCACTGCTGTCCTCTGCTTGAAATTCTTAAATCAATCATATCAGATTACTGTTGGGACAAATCTGTTGCTGTACCTGGGCTCGTTTTAACTGTCCCGGATTTAACCTGGTTACAGATAAACCCCAAGAGCAAACAACATGGTTGATGCACAGTAAAACTCCCTAGAATGTTGGAATCTAGGAAGAGACACTTATTACATTCTGATAGTTAGCTATTGTTACATTGTTGCACTGATAACCAGGAACAATACTATCAGCCATACAAAACATACAATCAGCCATAACATTATGACCACTGCCTAATATTGTGTAGGTCCCGCTTTTGCCCCCCAAACAGCCCTGACCCATCGAGGCATGGACTCTACTAGACCTCTGAAGGTGTGCTGTGGTATCTGGCTCCAAGACGTTAGCCGCTGATCTTGTAAGTCCTGTAAACTGCAAGGTGAGGCCGCCATGGATGGGACGTGTTTGTCCAGCCATCTCACAAAGTCTCATTTGGATTGAAATCTGGGGTCAACACCTTGAATGCGTTGCTGTGGTCCTCAAATCATTCCTGAACCATTTTTGCTGTGGCAGGGCACATTATCCTACTGAAAGAGGATGAGATGAAAGGGTGCACATGGTCTGCAACAATGCTTAGGAAGATAGTACATATCGAAGTAACATCCACATGAATGGCAGGACCCAAGGTGTCCCAGCCGAAGCATCACAATACCTCCACTGGCCTCGCTTTCTTCCTATAGTGGATCCTGGTGCCTTGTGTTCTCCAGGTCAGTGAAAAACACACACTCGGCCATCCACGTGATGAAAAAGAAAATGTGATTCATTAGACCAGGCCACCTTTTTCCATTGCTCCGTGGTCCATTTCTGATGCTCACGTGCACGCCAGTTGTAGGTGCTTTCAGCAGTGGACAGGGATCAGCATGGGCACCCTGACTGGTCTGTGGCTACGCAGCCCAATACTACGATGCAGTTTGTGTGTTCGGACAGCCCTGAATAGGGCCACAGTGTCACTGGACCCCCGTCTCAACCCCAAGGTCTTCTGCTGCTATATTATTGTGCTGGGGGAGTAAGGTCAGTTCTCCTTCTCCACCATAAAACCTTGTAGATCTAAGGAATGCATTTTCAAAATGTTCCCTGTCTCCTGCCATTTTAAACTTAGGAGGACATGAGGTCTTAGCGCACACCTACGCATTGCTGTCCCTGTCCAGAGTCCTCCTGGTTATGTTGCAGATCAAGACTATACCTGACGATTTCAGCTGCCACTCTGCTGACCCCCCATCTGGTAATCCCGGTCCATCTGGTAATTCTTCGGATCTGGACTAGGTTTACATAGACTCTGGACTCAGCCCACATGCAATTTTTTATTACTACAATTTGGACAAATTTTCACCCGGCACATCCAGAAGAGGACTGGTCACCCCCCTGAGCCTGGTTCCTCTCTAGGTTTCTTCAAAAATTTCAGCCTTCTTAGGGAGTTTCTCCTAGCCACTGAAATTCAACAATACTGCTGTTTGATCCTTCTGGTTTAAGGCCGGGTGTTTTGTAAAAGCACATTGTGACAACTTCTGATGTAAAAAGGGCTTTATAAAATACATTTGATTGATTGATTTAAAATTGCCCAATGACAGGCATTTCACATGGAACCCCACCCTCTTTGCAGAAATGAGACATTAAACCGCTTAATTGTATTAGAAATATAGATATAATGAAAAACTACATTTTCTCGTTATTCAGTTTTTGGAATACAACGAATAACGAGAATATAGAAATGTATAAAGTAAGTGAGAGCTCCATTAAAATCTGAAATTTAAACAATGAAACATGTCCAGAAAAACTGCTAATACATTTTTTTGGTTCAGCACAATAAACAATATACGATTTGACATTGGATTTTGTGACAAAACCGCTGTTCTGCATAAATTATTTTATTGAATAAGAAATAATCCAATTGCACCTGGACCGGGAATGTATTCCAGCAATTTCCATTTAACTCCCCAAACCATGTAAATGACTACTGAAACCGCGACAACAGTTGAAAGCAGTCCAAGTAATTTTTTTTACTACAAATAAAGATTAGACTAAGAGCTTACTGCCTTGTACATTAGCTATAGCAGTATGTGCGGTAACGAGTTGTTTTTGTTTTGTGTTTCAGCTATCTAGCTTGCTGGTTATCATTGTTAAATACAGATAGCAATATTATGTGCATTGTAATTAGATAACTAACCCTAGTAAATTATTATATAGAAACATTTATACACATAAATACCTAGCAAATTGACTATATTTCTGAGCTTCCTCAACAGAAGGCACAGGGCCTGGTCTTCTTAAACAAGACAACATTTGACTACAGTACCTACTATGTTAGGTCTGTGCGGTTTGTAATTTTAGAATTTTTACCATTTGGTAATAGCCAGGATTTACACCGTTTTCATAACAGGCAGATGGGGACCTTCACAATACTGCTGGTGAAGATGAAACGTATAGGTCGCATGAAAGGTGAATGTGAATTTATTTTACTTTAAAAAACCTTTAAAATTGTCAAAGAAATAAACCAATAAGTGTGTGGTGGCTGCGTGATATGGAACATTCTTCATGCAAATGTATTAAACAAGATTAGTTTTAGGTTGTCTGGTTTGTGAGCTTTGGGAATAATTTGGCTTGAATAACATAACAATAAACACTGTACCTAGTAATATGAATTGGTTAACACCTTGTTATTGAGTTTACCCTTTATCTATAGACTTTTTGCATGGCAAAAAGGTTTTCACATTTATTCATTTACTGCATTGGTTGAATATGCACATCATCTGCGCTAGATGGCTCCAATACTGTACTGAAAAAGGAATGTTTTGTCTTTCATATCTCAGGTAGAACAGTCGACACAACACTGGTGTGCTGGGATTAGTGGTAAATGGTAAGAAATAGCCTGACTGCAAACTCTAACATTGAATTAAGGATTATAAAGCACATTATAATTGCTAAAACAGCACCCATGATGCAGCTTCAAGCCAATACTGGACACAGAGGAGGAAACAGTTTGTTGGACAACCTGGACAATGCAGCAAAGAGGGACATCAAACAGCGTACACGGTGCCGTAAGCGACTGGTTTGTTTGTAAATGTGTGACGCTGAGGTGACGAAAAGCTCCATCATCTCCCGCTTTTTGCCGGTTTCCTTTCATCATCGAACACATCCCGGACATGTTTTTTGTGGTGTCTTATGTGTTTAAACGTTTCTCCTCTGCTCCCATCACTTGTTGGTCATTGTTCCCTGTCTATGTATGTTTCATGTTAGTGGTCAGTGTTTCGTTTCAGCCTTTGTTTACATTCAGTTTGTTAAAGTGCTCTCAGTTTACTTTATACTAAAATATCACATTGACTGCCACTCTGCTTGCGCCTGGTTCCTCCTCTCCACCACTACACAACCGAGATAGAATGACCAACCTAAAAAATAAAGGAACCAACAGGTTAACAAATCAAACCCGCCATGGTCTAATGGATAGCATCTGTGGCCATGGGAGAAGCTGGAGATGCTGGAGGAGGAAGTTCGGTATCTCTGCGCTTATTTACCTAGAATGGGGACTGGGGATCGGACTCCCTCCTGACGGATGACACGGAGGTGGAGTATGATGAGTTTGATGAGGACAAGACAGAGGCGGTTCTGGCGTGGGACCCAGTTCGGTGCCAGCTGGTTCCAGCCTTCCCGGAGGCTGGCAAGGGCAGCAAGAAGCCAGCACAATCCCCAAACCTGAGTCTGTGGCCCGCCTCTGCACCTCGCCCACCAGAATCCCAGAGGTCTCCCCAGGTAATTTTTAGGGGGGACTAAGGGGGTGCCAAGGGAGAACCTGGACGTAGCCCGAAGGGTAGTCCCTGCTAGCTGAACCCATCCCTTAGATGGCTTTTCGAGAATGGGAGTATGTCTTGCCGCTGGTGGAGCACTTTTCCGGACATTGGAAAGAGTGAGGCTGGAAAGAGTGAGGACTGGCCTGATTTTCACCACCCACTGGACTTGGGGAATACCATCTACTCAGATTCCCAAAATACCAGTGGTGGGCATCCCGGAGCCAAAGCAGCCAGTGCCTCCTCTCTGTCTGGTGCCAACTCCAAGGCTCCGGGTCTTCCCTGTGGTAGCCCCAGTCGCTACTCTGTGGTACCCTCGCTGCCCGGGCCCACCGAGGTTGTATGTCCCTTTTTATATGAAGGTAAAACGACAACAAACGTTTTTATTTGTAAATGAATTTTGTGCACACTTGGAATTACTTTTGTAGTTGTATAAAAAATGTGCATAGTATAACTAACCTGATATTTGGAATCTTGCTTCTCATTTATAACACTTGCCAACATAAAATACTGAAATTGTGACAAAATTATTTGTATCTGTAAATCACAGTCTGCAGTAGTATGTTTCACAGAATTTACAAGCGGATATACCCATGACGACTCTGACCGGAACAGCATTGCTTTTTCTAACCAATTAACTGAGTGCATGGTGAGTCTGTCACATTTTCATGTTTTAACCAATCTGAATAGACGCTGAAACACAAGTGTTGTAACTCAAATTGATGTATTGCAGAGGAGGAAAAACAGGTTTCAGCATGGTCAGCTTCTCCTACACACATGTACCTGTGATGGTGAGGTGACGGACTGCTCCGCAATCTCCCGCTTTTCCAATTGCCATGAACTAATCCCGGTCCCCTTCATTTGTCTTATCTCCAATTATCTCTCACACCAGGTCCCAATTAGGTCATTAGTATGTGTTTAAATGTTTCTCCTCTGCTCCCCTCGTTTGTCAGTCAGTGTTCCATGTTACGTGTGTTAGATGTTGATGTTGAGTTTTGCATTCATTCATTCAATCATTCTTTTACCTTATCAGTGGTTATCCAGTACTCTGTGTTCGATGTTGTTTTTGTAAATAGACACCACCAACTGCAATCCTCTGCCTACGCCTGGTCCGTCCTATCCACTACTACATCCCGGTTTATGACAGTACCTCAGACTATACCCAACCATTTATCCAGTTAGTTAGTACAAAAAAAAATTTTTGATTGAAGAAAAACTTATTCTAGAAATAATAAAATACCTAATTACTATGATGGAAAAATTTTAATTAGCTAAGAATTTACATATGATTTTTTTATACTTAAACAGTACCCTATTCTTTGGAGCAGAAATTCCTATAAAGTAAAAAATCAGTGAAAGTCCTAGCAGGTAAAACAATTTATTTTTTTATTGTTACTCCTCAATCTGTACATTATTCTAAACTATTCCACACTTTAAACGTAACTATTTGCACTCTATTTAATTACATTGCTGTTTTTTGTAATGTGTCCCAATTTTTTTTATTTGAATTAATATATGCAACATATTTTCTTGTAACACTGTTAAATTGTTTGTTTTCTTTAAAGAACATTCTGTTGCTGCATTGCTTTGTGGGTACATAGAATAATTATTGTTGAACTTGTTTACCCTACTTTGACAATTGTACATGTTTATTTGTACACATTAATTGTGATATACTGTATTTTTTGCACTTACAAAACTAAAAGCATTTTACTGGTATACGCTGTGGCTGAATAAACATTGGGGGTAGGAAAATGGGGGGGTTACGGGGTAAAAGTTGCAAAATGTCTGGAATCATTGCCAGTCACAATCTGTCCTCCATTGATATGTTAATACCTCACAGCACAGGGAGGGGTTGTAACAATGGTGAGGATTGTGTGTTGCGATAATTCCTAGTACCTATAGTGGTGGGGTTTCCTTAGAAGTAGGGAAGAGTAGAAGAATGCCCCATGCTGGAACTGTTTCCTGTCAGGATTCTAACTGTTCTTGAATGTTGATTGTTCCTTTGCGGTTCCTATTTGTGAAAAGTCGCGACATAAAGCAGCTTTGGAGTGTTGAGTAATTAAAGACAGTAGTTCTCACGACAGGCCTGGAATTGGCAACATTTGTAAGAGCTGTCAAGATATCTAGGTCTACAAAACGGGTATTTGGTGCAGTAATACAGTTATTCGGATCTTAGATATCAACTGTATGCTACTGACTAGTTACTATTCCAATAGCTATCAATTCCTGTTTTATATAATAGTTACTAGTAACTATTCAAAGTTACTAATATCTATTTCACATTTACTAGTAACTATTCATTACATATTAGTCCCTATTTATTAGTTACTAGTAACCATAGCAATTGCCGCTAGTAACTTATTCATACTGATAACAATTGCTTTTTACTTGTTATCAATAATGACTAGTCAAAATGACTACCCGATAGTTTAATTACAAAAGATACAATACAATTTTGATAGTAATAACTGGGAAAGACACTAGTAACTAATTAATAAATACTAGTATCTATTCAATAGTTAATAGTAAAACTGAAATAAATACTAGTTTATTAGTTTCTAGTCCAAAGCTGTCACGGTGATGCAGTCGTGGAGAGGAGGAACCAAGCGCAGGAAGAGCGGCAGTTGTTAAGAATGATAATGTGATAAAGGCGAATGGGATAGGTTAATAATATTAATGTGATAAATGTGAATGTGGTATGTTAATATTAATGTGAGAAAGGCTAATGTAATATGTTTAGGTTGATGTAGAAATTGAGGAGGAAGTTGGAAGAAGGTGCCGAATAGAAATTAAGCTGCAACAGGCTGGGGAGGGAGAGTCATGTACCACAAGCGCGGCAGTAACAGGAAAACAAATGTTATTGGTTGGGGGGGGGGGGGGGGGGGGGGGGGGGGGGGCTGACCTGGGATTCGCGCTTTATGAGCCGAGGCAAGACACGGAGGAATTTGAGTACTTACGCCCTAGCGAGTAAGAAAGAATGTATAGGTAGGGGGTAGATTAGGGAAGGGGCGGGAACTAGAAAGTCTATTAAAGACCGCACTGAGGGGAAGGAACTTTAGACTTGTTGGTAAGCTTGTCTCCAGATATATCTGATTGTGTAATCAATAAAATTGGCTGATTATTGATTATAATATTGTTCTCTTCCTTATTGACTTCATCTCATCAACTTATTCGGGTGAAGCAGGTTAGCTTCAACACAGTCGATGTAGTCTTTTTAATTTAAACTAAACAGAGCACTTAAGCAAACTGAAATGAAAACAACAGCTGAAACGAAACACTCACCGCTGACTCCACTCACCCGTAGAATTCAACTGCAAAAACGTAACTACTAGTTATTGGAATAGATACTACTAACTAATGAATAAGTAGTAGTATCTAATTAATAGTTAATAGTAAAAGTGGAATAGACACTAGTAACTAAAGAATAAGCACTTGCAACTTTAAAATAGTACCTAATGCATTTTGTTGGACTACATTTTAAAACGGCTTGCCATATAACAACAATTTTTATTAGCAGCCCTGTTCTGAAGTATGGCCCTTTGTCTGGTGGAAGTGGAGTGGAAAATCCATTATTTAAAATATTACGATACTGAATCCAGTCCACCTGCTAGAGTTTTCAGGGCTCATGTCTACATACCCACATCAATTACAGATTTCCAGGCAACTCTTGTAGCAAGAACCTTGTCAGAACATAATGACCATATTTATATGAAGCAGTAAAGTACACCAAACAGAATGGTCTTACTTTCTATGTTTGGCACACAAACACATCTATAATCCCCCCAAAAAGCATTCAAGAGTGTACCACAGTTCATAAATTACAAGATGGCACAAAAAACAAAGCTCTGTCACCTTCATATCAATTATAACAAACATAAAGATAAGAAAATTGAACAGCTGCAAAGCATGCTGGTATATCAATACTGGAAAATAATTATTAGTTATTAATACAGTTTATTTTTGTGAACAGCAAAACAAATGAAAATGCATACTGCAAGTATATGGATTTTTCTCCTTCTTAGAACCCCTAATAATAATAATAACAATAGGATTTCTCCTTTGGAGAACCCCTAATAATAATCCTACCAAAGAACTATAATCAATTATAATAATACAAATATTAATAATACTAACAATTGCAATAGGTTTTCTACCGGTGAACCCCTATCAATTATAATTATAATATTAATAATACTAACAATAGTATTAAGGGTCTCCTACCGGAGAAACTCTAATAATAATATTAATAACAATAACAATAGAATTCTTCCTACCAGAGAACACCTGATAATACAAACAATTACAAAATAGGGTTTCACCTACCGGAGAACTCCTAATAATAATACTAACATTTACAATAGGGTTTTTCCTATCGAAAAACACCTCAATTTGCAAAATTAAAGAAAACCTATTTACCTTAAATATAACATGTTAACAGCATTTGTAAAAAAAAGTATCTATGATATCCAGCCCACCCCCAGATTAGTCAACATTGCACAGTGGAATGATATAAAATATTGAATGACACCACTTCAAACCAGATAAAAGTATTGAGAAATGTACAACTTTATTGAACTGTATATTTTTTAACACATGGTAGAATGAACACTGTGTATGTATACTTTTACAGGGAAATACTGTGTATGTATACTTTTCCAGACTTGAATTGTAATAAGTATTTGGACTCCATTATAGCAATTTGTATACTGCAGTGACTTGGAAGACAATGGCTGACAAACATAGCATGATGACAACTTTTGAACAAAGTTTGAATCCTGTCATGCAATATTGCATATAACTTTCGTATTAGGCCAAAACGAATAGCAACTAATGACCCAGGTTTCACAATACACAGTCAAGCGTGCATTTATAGCAGATTTTGATATATATTTTACTTATCCAGTCAAAATGTAATTGAATGTCAGTTGTTCTTTTGCAGACAATATAGCCTAGCTTATACCACCTAATTAGGAGAAAATAAATGTATAATTAACCTACACAACCAAATGCTCTAATTAAACTTGAGGGTTATATACTTTGAACTCTTGATTTGTATTCCTCTTTATATGATCCTACAGCCATGTCTCTGATCTAGATTTGACAACACTGCCAAAGTTGAAAGGCAACTTATTTTCTATTTTGGTTTTGTGAAATTACATGTCAGTCAAATCAATATAATCTCTCTACATAACTAGCTTTGTCTCACAGTTCAACCACACAATTCAGTATGGTGAACTAATGTGCGAAACAACATTGATAAATGCCCATATCATGAAAATTACACTTTGGCTAAATCAAACTTTAGATGATAAATGTATTAATCAGTTACTACTCAGAATTCGATTATTTGTAATATGTTAGCAATCATCATAATTTCTTAAAGACTGAACAAAAACAAGTCAAATATTTTATTGGCCAATGACAGGAATTATTGTATGATTTTTTTCAATTATATTGTCAGACAAAAAATATCTTAAAGCCTTTGCATGAATTCTACTGCAATTAAAAAAGCATTGTTGTGGTACCATCTAACAAGAACTGGAAGACTGTGTCACTAGCCAGATGGGTGCTCTCAGCAGTCAGTCACTTCATAATTTACACTCTAGTCCATTCCAAACTCTTGCTTCGAATGGAAAATTCTATTGATGCAATCTAAATGACTTTGGATGATATTCATATCCTATATCCCAAGTTTTTAGACAGTGGACATAGCCTATAAACAAAAACATTCTCTTTACAAGACAACTTTATCTTTAAAAAGATAATTTACATCCACAAGTGTATTGCTGAAAACAGGATTCATCACCTAACAAACGCGATTAAACCAGAACCACAAACTTTGAGTTGTTGGCTTTAGGAAGAATGCAGAAAATGTAGTCAGATAAAAAAAACATAGCAACCAAGCTTGATACCAACTAGGTTAAAGGGGGACTTTACCCTGGGGTGACCTTAGGTGGTGTGTCATGTCTGAGAGATTTCTAGGGCAGTTTTGTTTCATACATAATTGGCCAGGAGCAAATCTTTTTGTGTGCAACAAAAAGGACATACTATTACATCACTGTGTATTGAAGGACGAGTAAGATCTGAAAAATGTATGCATTCATGATTTGTTCAATTTTTTGGAAGTTATCTTACTTTCTGGTATTGAACCATACATGTTTGAACCAGAGTGGGCAACTGTACAACAGATTTGAAGGACAGAGGTAGCTGTTCATCTTCCTGCCTGGTGAAACACATTCAATATTGACTGAAGAACATATTTACTAATTGCATTTGGACTACAGCAGTTTAACAAGATCAATGTGGCTAATAAGTAAGTTAATGCTATTGATTTGTGCCTAGCTAAACAAATAGTGGTAATGTAGTGCTTATTTTGGCTAGATTAATAAGATTACTATTGAGCTCCGTGGCTGGTAATCTAATGGAAAATGTATAGCCTACTTTTTTTTACATATGGCTAGTTACTGTTGTTTTAACAGACTTGAGAAAGCATGAATTCTCAGCAATTTCTACTGGTAAACGTGTGTTTATGTACTGTTCAAAAGTTTGAGGTCACTTTGAAATGTCCTTGTTTTCCAATAAAATGAATCTGAGTAGGAAATATAGCAACATGAATAGGAAATATATCCATTGACAAGGTTAGCAATAAGGATTTTTAATTGAAAGACCTGTGGCATCCTAATTGTCAATTTGTTGAGGTAATGAAGAGATTTCTCCCCATGCTTCCCGAAGCACAAACAAAAGCAGAACAAGAATAGACTGACGAGTTTCAGGAGAAAGTTCTATTTCTGGCCCCTTTGTGCCGTTAATCAAACCCATCATCAATTGATGATGTTTCAGATACAAACCTAGCCTAAAAAAGCCAAGTTTTATTGCTTCTAATCAGCTTAACAGTTTCAAGCTGTGCTAACATAATGACAAAAGGGTTTTCTAAGGATAACATAGCCTTTTGAAATTATATTTTTAGCAAACACAACGTGCCATTGGAACAGAGGACTGACGGTTGCTGATAATGGGCTTCTGCACGCCTGTGTAGATAATACGTTAAAAAATAAATAAATCTGTTTCCAGCTACAAAAGTAATTTACAACATTAACAAATGTGTACACTGTATTTCATGTATCTGATGTTATTTTAAATGGAAAAAAGGTTCCTTTCGAAAAACGAGGATATTTCCAAGTGGCCTGTCCCTGCTGAAGATCCAATTAGAGACTGCATATTTCACCTTGTTTTAACGGGAACGAGTTACAGGAATAATTTAATTCATGATTATATATATATTTTTTTATCCAGACATTTATATCACCAACTTCCTCATCCTGTACATGTCCAGTGTAACATAACGCGGTCTCACTTTGACAAAAGTTTAATGCTTTGTGATTTTGCCTTAATAACTTAGTTCATAACCGCTGCAGCAAAAAGCCATATTGGAAGCCTAGAAGAAAATATCTTAGAGTAAATTTAAATGTGACGTGGCATGATTTAACTATCAAATAGGAGTACACAAATATGGGTGATTATTCATAATACTACTTTTCATTTATTCAGAATGAATTGCAATGATTTTTGAAAAGCCTATAATCTAAATTGTATCAGCCTAAATTACGACAGTATTACAATGGTACTTTAGACACACTGCATAGCCAATACAGGAATTTTGTGTTTTATGTGTTTGTTTTATTCATTTCATGAAGTGTTATTAAGAACAACACTTGCATTCTGTAGATGTAACCTAATAGTAGCAAACAATATCCTGTCGTCAGGTAAAACTAAATATAATTACATACAAATTATTTTGATGAAAACATCTACATGATTGTTGTATGCAGAAACAATAATTTATTTTTCAAAACCACTAAAATAGTGTGCTCCATGTTTTTTCTTGTGATGGACATGATGCACATGAAAAAAGTTGGTCATTGTAATGAGGACCTTTTAAATGTTGAGTACACGTGCAAGTTGTCGGATCAACCAATCGGTGCTTCACTTAATGTAATGATTTAATAAACAACCAGCTCTTCGGTAACAAAAACTCAGCTATTCCCTCATATGGATATGTTCAGATAGAAGTTGAGTTTTGCAGGATATGTTCAGAGAACCCTGAATATGATAAGCCATTTTTCTTTTACATATTCAGTGGTGCAAACATTAAGAACTGGCCAGTTGAAATAATTAGAAAAACATATGGCATATACACGGAAAACTCAGATATGTGAGAAACCAGCTCCATGTGCAATGTTCAATTTCATCTGCAAGTATCTATAGTGTCATACATGTTAAACATAGCCCAGATGAACTAAAGGAGTACTCAACTCTTACCTTACGAGGTCTGGGGTCAGCACTTTTTCTGTTCTACCTTATCATTAATTGCACTCACCAGGTGTTCCATGTCTAAATAAGTCCCTGTTTTAAGGGTTACAATGAAAAAGGTTTCATGGCTTCAAGGTTCAGAGTGGAGTTTAAGGGAACTTAAAATAAACGTTTAGACCCCCCATATGCAACATGGTTTCCAAAATAGTTGGAACACTGTGTAAAATGCTAATAAAAACAGAATTCAATGATGTGCAAATTGTTTAACCCTATATTTAATTTAAAGGGGCATGTTTACCACTATGTTGCATCACCTCTTCTTTTAGCAATACTCTGTAAGCATTTGGAAACTGAGGGGACTAATTGCTGTAGTTTCAAATTCTTGCTTGATATAGGCTTGATATAGGATATTCTTGCTTGATATAGGATTGAAGCTGCTCAACAGTTCAGGGTCTTCTTTGACATATTTCCAGCACCCTTTATACCCTGCTCATTGCACTACTGTCTCACCAGTCTTACTATCTTGTTTGGTTAATTTTATGTATTGATGTATACTGTATATTGCAGTTGGTGACTTTTGTTGAGTGTCCTTTGTTTTAGTCTTTTATGAGTAAGCACATCATGAGTCTGTATAATCCCGAGTCAAATTCCTCGTATGTGTACACATACCTGGGGAATAAAGCTGATTATGATTCTGATATTTTTCATTTAATAATGCGCCATATGTTCAGTCTGGAGGACTGCATATGTCTGGAGGGCTGCAAAAATGCAGGCCCATACCATCACTTTTAACTATGTGCTGATAGCAAGGTGGGTGGTCCATTTCTACTTTAGCCCTGAGCACACAGCATCCATAATTCACAAAAATAATTGTACATTTTGATTCTGCAGACAACAGGAAATGTCTACACTTCGCATTAAATGAGCTCGGGCCCATAGAAGATGGCGGCGATTCTGGATCTTGTTTATATATGGTTTCTTCTTTGCATGGTAGAGCTTTAACTTGCATTTGTGGATGCAGTGACATACTTTGTTCACAGACAGTGGTTTTCAAAAGTTTTCCTGAGCCCATGCAATGATTTACACTACAGAATGAAAAGCCTGATACTGTCCACCCTTGCTGTCTTACCAGGTGGGCTCTCATCGCCAATGGGATGCCCTCCCTCCAATGCCAGTCGGGGGCAGAGTCACTGGCTTGTTGTTGTCCCTCTGTTGCACACTTGTGCAATTGAGCTGTGCCCTGCTGGCAATACTTGGCCCTCATTCAGGATGGTTGCGATTGGTGGGCGTCCCTTTGGTTGATGCTTGGCAATGTGGGTGGATTGATTTCCTGCCTGTTGGGCCCTGTCCGGGGCCTCCTCTGGATAGGGCCACAGTGTCACTGGACCCCCCTGTCTCAGCCCCAACGACTTACGCTGCTATTTTATTGTGCTGGGTGTGTAGGGTCTTAATTTTTCCTGTTTTCTGTCATTTTAAACTTAGGAGGACATGAGGTCTGGACCCACATCTAGGGAGTACCAGGCTTGACTCGTTTACGGTCCCTGTTCAAAGTCCTCCTGGTTTTGTTGGAGATCAAGACGATACCTGACGATTTCAAGCTGCCACTGCTGATCCCCCCCGTCCTTGTCCCTCCGGTTTTGCCTCCAATCTGGATTAGGTTTAAATAGACTCCGGGCTTAGACCACATGCACTGAACTATTAAAATTTGGACTCTTAATATGTTCACCCGGCACAACCAGAAGAGGACTGGTCACCCCTAGGAGCCTGGTTCCTCTCTAGGTTTCTTCCTAAATCTGGCCCTCTTAGGGAGTTTTTCCTAGCCACTGAAGTTCATCACTATTGTTGTTTGCTCCCTGGGGTTTAAGGCTGGGTGTTTTGTGAAAGCACTTTGTGACAACTGCTGATGTAAAAAGGGCTTTAGAAAATAAATTTGATTGGTTGATTGAGAATGGTGTCTGTTTTCAATGCAGTGCCGTCTGAGGGCCCAAAGATTATGGCCAACCAATAGGGATTTTCGGCCTTGTCCCTTGCAGAGATTTCTCTGGATTCTCTGAATCTTTGAATGATATTTTGTACCGTAGATGATTAGATCCCCAAACTCTTTGCAATTTTACATTGAGAAACATTCTTAAATTGTTGCAATATTTTGAACCTCTCCCAATCCTCAAATTCAAAGTGGGCATATATTTTTCAAGAAACAATAAAATCTCAGTATCAACCTTTGATATGTTCTCTTTGCACCATTTTCTATTGAACATAGAGTTGAAATGATTTGCACATCATTGCATTCTGTTTTTTTGCCAGACCGTGTAAGCGGATCTGGCCAAGAAGAGCGAATGTCTCAGAGTGACTGAGTTGACTGGTTAGAGAAGCAGCCCTGCAACCAATAGGTACCGGATTCAAAAATCAATACTGTCAAAACAAATTATGCATTAGGATTTGTTCTGGATAGAACAAAAGAACCTAGCAGGATACAACCGTCAGTACCTACATTATAGTATGCCTAAAATAAAACTGTTTGTGACTATTTCTGGTGGATTTTCAAAGTACACATCTGTGCATGCTTTTTGGGGTATTAAAAGCTTTATCAAAACCCCTTCTGCAGCAAGAGTGTAGGGGTTTCCAGTGTAAAAGTTATGCATCATATATGCTATTTGTGGTGGAGGTACACTTAAAAAGAAACATTAGTCAGTTTAAAACAATGCTTAATGGTTTCTAGCGAAATACTCAAACTTGGTGTGATGTTAATGCGTGACAAAATGATCTAATGTCGATATGCTTTACTGACAATCTGCAAACATGTGGCACAGTGGTTAAAGACACAGCCCCTCGCGTGTTCGAATCCAGAGAGGGAACAACATTTATCACTTAATTACAAGACGGCTGAACTAGGCTTGCCTGGTTCCTTTTCTGGTTTTACATTTTATGCAGCGTCCCAACTGTTTTGGAAACAAGGTTACTGTATAGCAACATATTTGAATACCATCAAAGCATAATCATGTGTGGCAGATTTCTGCACCAAATATTATTTGGGAAAATGTTTTTCTGGAGTTCGTGTGTTAATCTTACTTTTGTATGACTTACACATACATTACATACATACTGTGTATACCCATGATTTCAGTACATACACCTTTTTAAGTTCCATGCCAATTCGATATGATGGCAATATGGTAATGCTTTGTCATAGTCAGGAGTTAATTGCATTGTCCATTTCTGTAATCCTCTAATTCTCTATTCTTTGCAAGTAAACTCAAGAACCTGAATTAATCAACACACTTTTCCTAATGATGTAAATTGTTTTCTCTACAAAGAAAACTACAAGAAGTTTCTTGTTTCTCGGCTCAGTTCTTCCAGAACAGTCATTCAAAATTGCACTATTCAAATGTAACAATGGGCAATAAAATTTACTCCATCATCGGTTTCTGGTACTTTAGTTGTGACTGTCTTTTTGTGTTAGATACAAAGTATTAAATTCACTGGTAAATTTGGATAGGGTTCCCTTACTGGATAAACTGTTATTGCATGGTACAGCGATTATTGCAAAATATGATACATTAGGCCACCTCACAACCACAACTTACTAACCCTTCCATGGCAACATCATTCTTCTCACGAGAACATATTTGGAAGAGCAAAGAATAAACATCAAATCCAAATATCTAAACTGATTATATGCTCTATAAACAATCTCTTTCCATAAAGAAACGTACACAAAATTTTATAATCGATTATCATAGTACAAAAAATATTATTTTCTTCAAAATTACATATTGAGAAGAGGGTCCTCTCATCCCTTTCAGTCCAATCTCGTACAGTCCTCTGCTTTTTTCCATAAAGTAATCGAAGACTTACAATATACCAGTCTTCTTTCACAAAATATCATTGCCATGCATGATACATAACCTCTGCTCAGACCACCTGTCTTTCACTCGCACATACATCACACAATCGCTCTTATACACTAAGTTCACAAAATTATTGATCTCTGCCAGGTTCCCAACCCAACAAACTAACCCACTGGTTTTGAGATTGTGAGACTTCATAGCAACGTAATACTTTGTCAATTAAAAACAGTATACATTGATTATTTGAGCATTGAAACATCATCTATCCCCAATTAAAATGGTAAGCCTGATATTTTGGAAGCTCACTTTGGTTTTCCAAGATTTAAGTGATTTCGGAAAACAACAATTTTTCATAATTGGGGTAACCACATCAGTAGCTGATTGCTTAATACTAATGATGCACCCAGTCAGTGTCTGTTTTACTGTAATAGTTGGAAAAACATACATTATTGTATTAAGTTAGCAAAATTCTGAAAACTTTCCATCAAAACAGGGGAAGAACTAAACACAATCTAACAACACACAATTAGTTTTTTACTCTGTGGCCTGAAGGACATATCGGAGTTGTGTAGTTTCAATATGGAAGCTCAATTCATGTTGGGTCTTGTATGGCTTTATCAATGAAGTAAACTCAGTGACCAGGCTTATAGAAATATGGTTACCGAAACGTTTTCAATTAATTGTACCTGTCAGCAAAGCACAGTTTTATGAAATTAATTAAATAAATACAACATGAAGATTTCCCTAGAATGCTGCCATGGCACTGTATGCATTTAATTTACACAGAGCGACACATTTCTTGCTGTAGTGGAGATAGGAGTTTGGAAGACTAAGGTGAGACACTATAGCCTCACCATGTTACTCCACTGTCAGAACACAACTCAAATAAACTAATCACTTATTAAAGCCATGTCATATTTCAGATGATTCCTTCAACAAAATAAAGCCGGGGGTATTGCAATATCAATTTGCATAATTTAAGTGAGTAAAGATTTGGTCCAAATCCGTTGAAATCTACATGTGATCAGTATTGCATTCAAATAATGTTGTGACGTATGTATTGATTTAATATTGCAGGATTTTTGTCTGTAAACGATATAACACAGTAGCTAGCTTACTATGTATAATGCTTTGCAAAAGTGTTTACCCATTTGCTTTTTCACACAGGGCCAGTTGGTGCTGGATAACTGTTTTCCTTAAATAAATATAATTATCATATAAACACAGAATTTTGTATTTACTTACTCTCTTCTAATAATACATTTGTATTAGGATGTGAACTCATTCAGTGACAAATATGCAATTACAGAGGAAGTCGGAAAGGGGGCAAAAACCTTTTCATTGTCCTGTATACTAAAGCTATCTTTCCCTGTCAGCATTTATGGTAAACCCTAATGGTATGAGTGTATATAGTAAATGTTTCTATGGAGAAGAGAATGCTTAAAGCAAAAAGAAGATAAGTCTGAGGAGGATACGCTATCTTACGGCTAGTGACCCCTCTCAATTCTTAATGCAACAGGACCAAAAATAATACAGTTCAAAAGGTATAAAGAAAAATATATGTTTCCCTTCGTTGCACGGAAATAACTCAGCTCCTGCTCCCTCCCTCGATATCTCTCGCTTCACTCAGAATAGCAGGCTCTGTTGCCGAGATATGCTGTTCACTGTGAGGAAAGAGAAAGCAAAGTGAGGGACAGTGAAATGTAAGAAATATCATGTGAAAAAGAACACTCACTATCATCAAAGGTAGTTGAACAGAGGCCAGAGGGAGCAGGTTCCATCAGGGTTACACACAGGGGTAGTAAAGTTTGAAATAAACATGGAAAAGACATACTATACTGGCAATTAAATTGTGATATGTTGATCTAAAAAAGGGGCACCTATATCACTTTAGATTGTATTTTTATTGTTCAAAGGTGCCTTATGTAGCATTTTCCATTAAATAAATCAGATAATAAGCCTAACATATCATCAGTTAATGTTAAAAGGAGTCACACTATCCCCATTGCCATGGTTGCAAGTAAAACAAAGGTATGTACTTCCTTGAAGTTGTGTGAGGGAAAGGCCAATGAACAAGCTTTATTTGGGTTCATGTACACTGAGCACTCCAGAAATGAAAATGTACAGAAGCAACGTGAGCACTCACACAATGAACTGAGTAAAACAATTATACATTTGGATTTGGCATTCATTAAATGGTGACAGCTGAAGTTTGCATGAACAGTGAGGCAGAGTTGACTAACTTTCTTCTTGACAAGCAAGGTTACATTAGATACTTAATTGAGCTAGTTGGCTAAAAAGTCAGGGAAAACTATGTGCTAGTTACTGGATTGATGATGATTATAAACAATTATTCGATGTAGAAAATAATTCATTGTTATTGTTTATTTTATTTGTATGAGCGCAGATACGTTTTCTCCAAAGTCTAACTTTAGCTAGTTTAGTTGTGTCCAGACACTGTGATTCACAGAGTAAATTTTTTTTTGTATTCGCACATATACCATTCCACAGACATTCGCCAATAGCCATTTAGAGATTTGAAGATCAATAACTTATTAATTGATTAACATATACACATCAAACTACATCTGATTTATTCCATAAATGCTAGGCACACTTTCACAACCTTAGGATTTTGTAGAAATTTCTGAAATCGGTAATAGAGCCAGGCATTTTTAGAATGAATCAAATGTTGTTTGATGTGTATGTCAATTATTGAATTAGTGATTGATTTTCAAAGCTTTAATTGCACTATTCCCGCCTTCAGTAATTTCAATTCTGGTTTTACTGGCAGAGGGTTACAGTGAGCATCAGGTAGCTTCCATCCTGAAAATACCAAAGATGGCAGTTCATAAGAACATGGTCAAGCAACCGACAATGGGGACAAATCTACAGACGAGCAGAGGGTGAAAATCTGTGTCCACAGACCGAGATGACCGTCAATCTATTTGAATGTTTCTCAATAACGTAGGATGATATCAAGTGACCTACAAAAAGAATGGCAAACAGCAGCTGGGGTGAATTGCATGGCGAGGACAGTTCAAAACAGGCTCCCAGGGGCAGAGCGGAAGTCATGCAAAACTAGAAAAAAGCTCTCAATCAATGAGTAGCAACGGTAAAGCCTGGCTGAAGTTTGCAAAAGACCATAAGGATTGGACAGTAGAGAAGGGGGGTGAGGTCATCAAATCTTTAGCTTTGCCCAACACCTGATTGTCTATTGGTTAGACAGAGACCTGAAGAGGCCTGCCAGCTACTGTGTCTCGCACCCACTGGAAGATCGGTGATGATCTGGGGATGCAAGGCTGGAATCGGGCAGATTTGTCTTTGTGAAGGATGCATGAATCAAGCCAAGTACAAAGTCATCCCTGAGAATTGTTTTTCCAGCAGGACAATGCTCTATGCCACACAGCCAGGTCAAGGTGTGGATGGATCAAGACCTGATCAAGACCCTATCATGGCCAGCCTAACCTCCAGACCTGAAGCCCATTGAAAACCTCTGGAATTTGATCAAGAGGAAGACTGATGGTCACAAGACATCAAACAAAGCCGAGCCACTTGAATTATCTTTGCCAGGAGTGGCATAAAGTCACCCAACAGCATTGTGACAGACTGATGGAGAGCATGCCAAGACGCATGAAAGTTGTGATAAAAAAAAAATCAGGGTTATTCAACCAAATATTGATTTCTGAACTTTTCCTAAGTTAAAACATTAGTGTTTTGTTGTTGAAAAATGAATGTGAATTTGTTTTCTTTTAATTATTTGTGGTCTGAAAACATATTTTTTTGGTTATTTTGACCAGTTATTTTCTACATATAAATACTCTAAATGACAATATTTTTTATTTGGAATTTGTGAGTAATGTTGTCAGTAGAACATTTACGTTACTCAAACACATACCTGAAAAGTAAAACCAGAGAAACTGATAATTTTGCAGTGGTCTCTTATTTTTTTCCATAGCTGTATGTACCATTTCTAAAGAAAACAAGTCAGCAGGCAAAATACATGCCTTATGAGTTTCACATTCAACTGTAGGTGGTATGGCTGCCACCTACAGTTGGCAGCCATGGGTGGTATGGCTGCCCATTTGTCTTGTCAAAATGCCTCCAGGTCAAGCAACGTCTTTGGTTGTCTTGCATGAACTACACATTTGAGATCTCCCCAGAGTGGCTCCATGACATTAAAGTGAGGAGACTGTGATGGCCACTCCAGAATCTTCACCTTTTTCTGCTGTAACCACTGGACGGTCAACTTGGCCTTGTGTTTAAGGTGAGTGTCGTGCTGGAAAGTCCAAGAACGTCCCATGCGCAGCATTCATGCAAAAGAATGCAAATCTTCAGCCAGTATTTTCTGATGACATGTTGCATTCATCTTGCCATAGATTTTCACACAGTTCCCCATGCTTTTAGAGCTCACACTTTCCCAAAACTTCAGTAAGCCACCACCATGCTTCATAGTGGGGATGGTATTCTTTTCACTATAGGCCTTGTTGACCCCTCTCCAAACATAGTGCTTTTGGTTGTGACCATAAAGATCAATTTTGGTCTTGTCACACTCTAAATTGCAGTGTGACAGTGTGAGATATGTCAAAGTGTTATCGGCCATATTGTATCCGGGCGTAATTGTGTCATTATCGCAGTAAAGGCTTCTTTCTGGCAACTCGACAATGCAGCTCATTTATGTTCAAGTAGCATTGTACTGTGCTCCTTGAAATAACAACACAGTCTTTTTACAGAGCAGCCTGGATTTGTCCTGAGGTTACCAGTGGGGTTTTCTTTGTACCCCGGCCAATTCTTCTGGCAGATTTTGCATGATCAGTCATATATTCAAAATCAATGTAAAAAAATCACAATTTCTGCCAGGGTATGCAAACCTATGAGCAAAACTGCATATGTATTTGTGGGGAACACATTTCCTTGCCAACATACAGCGATTGGGATTTTGGCTGCCCACCCTACCAACCAAATGGACTTGCAGCAGAGTGACAAGACAACGCAACTCTGTCTGACTTCCACACATCCACCCCATCACATAGCCAATTTGCACTGCCTATGGTTGGCTCACTGGTACTGAGATTTATACTACTGGCTGAAAGTACGCATTTCATTTGTACTTTCAAAACCATTACACATTTTCTCTGCACTTAATCAATACTTTGGCGATAGTGATGGACATGACGCAAGTATGAACCATGAGGATGTCGTGAATTACTGTCGCAAATTACGAGCATTCAGGGAGGTAGAGAAGATAAGAGGCGCAACCCACCCGGGGGGGTTTCCAAACAACTGAATAGTCAGATGGCGTGACGTGTGAAGGTTCTGTATAAAAGCCATGGTCTGGACTCAGAAAGTTGGGTGTATATCTGCAGAAAGACCTGGCTTTAATGTCTGTCATTATTGTACGATTTTCATTAAAGTCTATTGGATTCACAAAGTCTGGAGTCGGAGTGAATTTGTTTTAGAAAAGAGTGGTTGATTTTCCACAACACACACCTATCGTTATCATCCCACAAGTGAGTTCTAAAGCTAAAACAGGAGTAAGATTAAAGGCCAGTTAACCCTTCAGCTGTGATATAACAGGAATACATTTGGAATGAGCAGAGCAGTGAAACTTGAGTAATGTTGGAAATTATGTAATCATATATTATCATATATTTTTCATTATTAGATGTGTTACAAAACCACTTTCGCAAATTGTGTCCATGTCAGCTATTTGGATATTGATTTTCATTCATGTGCAGGGGTCTAGCCGTGGATGATTGTATTGTGTGTAACTACCAATACATTATGTCTTTAGTAAAAGGCTGTTCATGTTTACCAGTGCAAGAAAGAAAACCTAAATGATTATCTGATTGTGTCGGTGCAAGAAGAGCAGGACTTTTTTTTTTTTTCCCCAACCTGATGTTGAACGGTTCCTCAACCTAAAAGTCTAAGGGTCAAAAGAAAAAAAATCACATGCCAAAGCAAACACTGAAATAAACAACCCCATTTCTAAAACAATTGGGACATTGTAAAATGGAAATAAAAACAGACTGGCAAGAGGTGCAAATTGTTTAAACCCTATATTCAATAGAAATTGTACAAAGACAACATCTCATCTTCACTCACTTATCCGTTGTCGGGCCGCGGAGGCAGCAGCTCAAGCAGGGGGACTCCAAACTTCCCTTACCCGAGCTACATTTGCCAGCTCTGACTGGGGGATCACGAGGCGTTCCCAGGCCAGTGTCGAAATATAATCTCTCCACCTAGTCCTGGGCCTACCCCGAGCTCTCCTTCCAGCTGGATGTGCCTGGAACACCTACCTAGGGAGACATTCTGGGGGCATCCTTGACAGATGCCTGAACCACCTCTACTGGCTCCTTTCAATACAAAAATATATGCCCATTTTGAGTTCGACCCCAGCAATATATTTAAAAAAATCTGTGAAAGAGGTAACAAAAGAGTGGAAAACTTGTGTAATACAAAAAAGAACCTGGTGGAAAATCTCACAACTAATTAGGATACTTGGCAACAGGTCAATAACATGATTTGGTGTAAAAAGTGAATCCCAGAATGGACAAGTCTTTCAGAGGTCAAGGTGGGGAGGGGTTCACCACTCGGTGAAAGGCAAACAATTTAAAAATAAAGTTTCTCAACATAAAATTCCAAAGAGTTTGGGGATCTCATAATCTACAATTCATAAAGTCATTAAAAGATTGAGAGAATCTGGAGCAATCTTTGTACGCAAGGGACAAGTGCAAAATACAAATATTGGATAGCCGTGATCTTCGGGGTGGCAGGAAATGGCATGAGAAACTTAACACAACGCATGTGCTTACTAACGCTGAACAACTGACAATTGATAGGATGTGGTGGCCATTACTGATCGGCCCCAAACACCCTGTCCACACCTCCTGCTAGAAACTGCACATATGACTGTCATAGATTATATCAATAGACCCATAGACCATAGGGGAGGTTGGAACTTACCATGCAAGCATACCATGTAAGATAAACCTTTCTTATTGGAGGATAATAGATTGTGTAATGATTGTCTACAATCATTGACCGCCCACTATGTTTCTTGACATTAAAGTCAGTTAACTTGTAATTATTGGAGAGAGAGAAAGGAAAGAACTATGGAAGGTTAACATCGTTGCCTAATGCTTAATAAAGATGGCTCTCCCCTGACTTCTGGATGCATTCATTTTGTTCATTGATATCAAATGAACGGAAGCTGACAGATGGTGCCGTGATATGGATTGATGGTTTGATTGGTGAGTCACTCTAAAAGAACAAGTCAGCTAAAGCAGCATGGGTATCCAGATTAACTGGAACAAAAGGAAAGAACTAGAGATGTCACTTTTTAGGCATTAGTACCCTGTGCTAAGGACATACAAGACTTACGTTGACACTGAAAGATGTGTTCTTAGTCCATGAAATACCACAGGAGAAGCTAAGGCCACTATTACAGTGATGAAACCTTCCTCGTGTTATCAGGAAGTCATTGATTGAAGAGTATCAATGGACATGTTTATAATATTTGTACAATTGAAGTGAAAGAAAATAACAACGTTGTACAGGGACTGCAGCCCTCCAGTTGTAATTCAAAATGGCAAAATCATTGGCTGATGAAATCAAAAAGAGCTTGAAAATAGATGACTGTCCCCAAGAGATAATAAAAAAATATGTCATTGTTCCAGAAGAAGATTTTTTGAGTTTTTTGAATATACAGAAAATATGGGAAGAAATTCAAAGAATGTCTGATGAATTACAAAAAACACATTGGTCATTGATTGTGTTATCAGAAATTCACAAATGGAATGATAAATTCCTCAAAGGTAGTCTTGAAAGATCTTTGAAGGAGAAAGAGTGTTGAAAAAAAGTTGAAAAAGGAACTGGAAACCTTGAAAGCTGGAAAAACATCTAAAGACACTTAAAGTTGTAAGGGAAATTTCTTACACTGATTGATTAAAGGACTGAGTCCCCATGTTTAGAGAAGGAAGAGAATGGGGGAGAGGGGGTCTGGTATCTGCTTAGGTGACATCCTTGCCCCGTGTCAGCAGACTTTATGGTTACTCGTAAATCTCCTTGTCTGTATAACTCATTTTGGTTTGTCTATTGTTTTCCAGTTGCTGTAAGTCCTTCTCAACTGTTGAAGGGGTTACCCATGGGGGGGGGGGGGTACAGCTTGACCCTTGGGTGACAACTGGGTAGTAATAGAACCAAGCAACTGGGTTCTGTTGAGTTGGCACAGATGTCCAACATCTGACCACACCCCTTTTCTGTCTTTAAGTATTGATGATTGTCCTGTATTAGTTAGAGATTATTCAATGTTACTTTGTAACCTGTGTACTCTCTCCTTGCAAGAATAAACTGTTGATTGTGCAATTGAGTTTTCCTCTGTCTTACCTGCCATTTTCGTAGTTAAAGATAAGTGTCTGTTTGGACTTTAGAAAATTACCATTACAAAGCCCATTGGAAATGAAACAAGGATCATGTCACTATTGTGGAATCCCTTGCCATTGGAAGAATTAATGTTGCAAGAAGAACCAAAGGAAAAAGACAGGATGCACAGACAGCTGGAACATGAGACATTTTGCCCACATGCCGAGCAGCAGCAAGGAAAGATCTCCCATGTATGGAATTCAGGAATTAAAGACAGAGGATTTCCTGGCGATACCTGGACATAACATGGCTTTCCATGTACACTGAATTTGGTCCTAATATGCTGCAATTTGGTTTTAGACAAAAGATTGATATTACAGTCTCGTGTGAAATTATGAAAAAGGGTGAAAAACAGCCAAAGCAAGTTTATTACCCATAGAATTTGATGTTTTACCTGAAATGCTGAATTGAGTTTGGTTAAATTATATAGTTTTTTTTGTTTGTATTACCAATGATAACTGGGATAATACCTGATTTAAAACAGACATAATGGAGTTTAAATTATAAGATGGTTAATTGACTAATGAACAAATAGGGCATTGATGTAACAATGTTTAAGGTCTACAATGAGTGTCCTTTGGATTACTTATTGCACCTTGATTTTTAGTGACATCATACTTCGGTTTTCTGTCTACATTGCCATTCTTAAGTTAATAACATTTTCACTTTGTTGTTTTGATGAATATACAGAATGCAACTCCATATCGAATGGATTCCAGATCCACCCCAATTACCAATTCTCAATTTTTCATGTCCGTCCCGAAATGATGGGCAGTGCGGGTTCAGGATGGCGCCTCCTGTGGCCGTATTCGCTGTGATTCTGCTTTCACTCATGGTGTCACTTTCCATTTACTTCATTTAGTGAAAGCAGGGGGGATGTATGATATGATAACTGATTATGATTGGAAAGAGTTGAGCTTAGGGCTCAAAGCAAATCAAATTGGTACATACAAGGAGTTACATGAAAATAACGTTTTTTTTTTCTTTATGTATAGTTAAAACGGAGCATTGGCATCTGTTATGTTTTCCATCTATAGTATGTTTAAATTGGTTTATTTGGAAACTGTTTGATGTAAGGACTGCCCACTATGTGTATTGGCATTAAAGTTTGTTAACTTGTAATTATTGGAGAGGGAGAAAGGAAAGATCTATGGAAGGTTAACATCGTCGTCTCATGCTGAATAAAGATGGCTCTCCCCTAACTTCAGGTTGCATCAATTTTGTTCATTGATACCAAATGAACGGAAGCTGACAGGGGCCTTATTGCATTAAAAACAGACACGATTCTGTAGTGGACATCATTGCATGGGCTCAGGAAAAAGATTGTGTGTGAACAGTGTTTGTCTCTGCATCCAAAAATGAAAGTTAAAACTACCATGCAAAGATGAAATCATATATAATCAAAATCCAGAAACGCTGCTGTGTTCTCTGGGCCTGAGCTCATTAAAGATGGACAGAAGCGAAGTGGAAAACATTTCTGTGTTCTGACAAATCAAATTTTAATTATCTGTTTGGAAATCATGTACACCATGATTCCCTTTTCAGGCTAAAAAGGAAATGGACCATCCACCTTGTTATCAGGGCACAGTTCAAAAGCCAACATCTATGATGGTATGCGGGTGCATTAGTGCACATAGCATGGGTGAATTGCACATCTGTGAAGGCACCATTAATGCTGAACAATATATACAGGTTTTGGAGCAACACATGCTGCCACCCAGACAAAGTCTTTTTCAGAGAAGGCCTTGCTAACTTCTGCAAGACAGTGCCAAACCTCTTTCTGTTCCATAGTGAAAGTGTGCGGGTGCTAAACCAGCCTGCCTTCAGTCACCCATTAAAAAAACTGGCGCATTATGAAACGAAATACAAAAAAGGAGACCCTGAACTGTTGAGCAGTTGAAATCCTATGTCTGGCAAGAATGGGAACCATTTCATATTGAAAACTACAACAATTGGTCTTGTTAGTTCCCAAACGCTTTACAGAGTGCTATTAAAAGAAAAGGAGATGCAACACAGTAATAAACATGCCCCATCCCAATTTTTTTTTAAATGTGATTCTGTTATTAAATTCAAAATGCGCATATTTCTTTACAAAAACTAAACATTTCTCTTGTTCAACATTTTATATATTGCCTTTGTGCAATTTTCAATTAAACAAAGGGATCAAATGATTTTCACGACATTGCATTTTGTTTTTATTTGCATTGCCAGATTTCTGGGAAACGGGGTTGCTATTAATTTGAATATTTTTTGATATAAACCCAAATCAGTAGAGCTACATTTTATATTTGCATTCATGATCTAAAATTGATTTAGACATTTTAAATAAACATTGTCACATGCTTTCATTATGTCCATAGATTTTCAGCTAGAGGAGGCTACATTTAGCTTATCTTGATTTGTTATGGGCTACATTCAGAGTGGGCTGAATGTAGCCCATGGCTCATGGGCTACATTCAGAGTGAACAATTGTCCATCAGCAAGCTTTCATTTCGTTTTAAATCTTTAATGCACTCTTTGCAAAAATCATTCATTCTGAATGCTCCTGTGACAGAGCTAAGGACAAGCACATCAAGTCAGAGTGATAACATCAACCAAGAAACACAACCAGGAAGTACAGAGGACCAAAGAGGGACAGCTTTTCTCCCCAAATATAACCATTCACAGAGGTGTTGTTTCTTGTGCACATGCCCTTTAGCTGTAATGTGACTGTGAAGATTAGATGTAGACTTTGTTCTAGGATGTTTTCATGGTGCTGTTCAGAGATACATACCCTTTGAACTTAAGCATCTCACAGCACCACTTATAACCAAATCTTGCTTTAAATGATTTTCTATGAGTTTGGAACACAACATTATATTAAAAAAGAAGACTTGTAATGAGTTTTTCTTTAATACCTGGGTATAAACCTGGGATATTTACACCTGGGTTACTTACCTTTATTTGAATAGTCGTATTACCCTCTGCATATACTCCACAGATTTGCATCATATAAAAAATGCTTTTTAAGGTACATGTTAAGGGTTAGGGAAAGGGTTAATTTAGGGATAGGATGATGTTTAAAGTTAGGGTTAATATTGGTATATAGTGTTGTGGCAATTTCTTAACTAATGTATTTTGGAGACATGTTTGCTTGTCTATTACATGGTATGTAACTCTGGTCTTTGGTTGTGACATGCATCTGTATTATTTCATAGAATCATAGGTTCTCTGACCATCTGCTCAACTGCCTAAACCATTAAGGGTATCTGTCCTTTGTTCCTTAGGAATATGATTGTGGGGGACGGTAGGGGCAGTTGTCCCTTAAGGTAAACACAACAGGGAACAATATGGCAGGATGCTGTAAGCCCTAACTGAGTTGAAGAGGTTACCCATGTGGAGAAGGACAGTATGCCCTTTGTGTCAGGCCTAGGTGGTAATAGAACAAAAGGAATGTATTCTATTGAGTTAGCACAGAGGTGCAGCATTAT
>JACXGJ010001987.1:0-73094 GCA_016801105.1 Esox niger
GTGTGTGTGTGTGTGTGTGTGTGTGTGTGTGTGTGTGTGTGTGTGTGTGTGTCTTGTAGACACCAACCTGAAACCAACCAAACTCCCACACTGAAATTAGACATTGGCTATATATGGGAGTCGGTTCTTCTGATCTGACACCGGCCCAACATGTAATTATGTCAGATAAGATCTCCACGATGTGCAAAGGATAGAAATAATACATGTATAATACAGTGCATGATGATGGTATTTTCTACAGAGATTATGTCATCATGGGATAAAACAACAGTACACATCCTCAAATGCCTGGAGTAATGTGGTGAGAGCAAACATGTCACATTGACAACTTGGCTAATACCTACTGCAGCCAGGGCTCTGAATCTAATGGTGTTTTTTACCAGCAGCCGGTTTAGATATGTTCAGCCGTATGACTTTCAGCTGACAAGTGGTCATCTTCCAACAATGAAAAGGCATTTTTCACTGTGTCCTATGTACGTTGCACGACGTCTGGGCCTCAGAGTGATGCAGTGTCCTTTAACAGGCAGCAGGAGGCAGAGGGTCACCTCAGTGTGGGCTCCAACCCAACACGCATCAATTAGTGGTATTAGCTTTAATTCACTAAGAACGTTGTGTCAGCTTGTGTGTGTGGGAGTATATGTGGTGGTTTTAGTGTAACGTCTGGTAGTGTTATCATTGACTGTGTGTAAGCCTCTCCCTTATCTACCTAATCAGAAGGATAATTAGTCAATTAAAATGGTTCAAGCAAACAAAATGGTTAATACTGTTCATGTAAAATCCCTGTAATATAATTTCAACAGGAACTATTCTTTTGAAATTGCCTCTGGGCTTCAAAGCATGTAAACGTCAGTTAACTAGTGCTCCCAGCTCCCAGGGACGCGAGACTCAGCGGCAGGGCTACATGTGGGTGTGGACATGGCAGGAATAGATCAGTGGCCGTCACTGGTTGCCATGACATCTAGGGTATGGAATACAGAATGGGGAAGGGGCTGAGTCTTTGGGTGTGACACCCCTAAGGCTTGTATTAACTCTTTCCCCATTGGTCGAGTAGGAGGGGGCGTGGTTGTTGATTGAACTGGTTCACAGGTTCTTGTGGTGGCTCGGCCAGACTCCCCACCCCATGGGCACTGAAGTATTACTGTCCCTTTATACTCATGTTGAGGGCTATGGAGACGGAGACAGGCCTGTTGGGAGCGGACTGCAGTCCCATCCACAATCTTAGCATCCCACAAAGTGGAAACGGGGGTGGCAGGCATTGTACGATGGAGTGTTTCGAAGCCCTCCCTATGCAAAGCACAAAGACGCAGATGACTAAGCACATGAAGAGTCTGGTGGTGATTGGTACTCGAGTGTTCCTGTCAGTGTGTCCTGTCCAGCCTGCAACACAACCAGTCTTTCTCACTTTCCTGGGAAAACCGTAATCTTCCCGGCCTTGGCCAGAGAGTCAATTATCTGGGCCTCATAGTCTGCGTCATGTACTCCTGTTTTACGGAACTCTCCGGAGTATCGGTTCTGCTCCCAATAGTGGTGCCAGTTACCTCGGCTGTCAGCGCCGAAGCCAAACACATTCACCTGGAAAACAAGACCAGAATCTTCACCAACAACAAGTTACGGCATCATGCTGTCACGTATGCGTGCATGTCCGTTCCTCACCTCGTCACACACGTGCAGAGCAAAAAACAGGACCAGCATGCCTGTGGAGGGGTAACGTCCGTGGTGCCTGGTCCAGTGGTCATGGATGTACTTGAAGAAGGCGGGGTTGAAGATCTGAACCTATGGAGACATAGTGTTGACCAATAGGACCGGAGATACGCCGATGTACTTGTTCCATTTGAAATGTACTACTAACTGATTCAAATAGATAGCAGAGATTGGGGGAAAGTACCTTGTCCTTGTCCACCCGTAAAAATTGCTTCACAGGTGCATAGGTACTGATGAGAGAAAGAGGTTTAATACATATATATTCTTTACTTTGCAAATGGCTGTGAGGTGATTGATTCATAGGTGAAATATTCATTCATTTTCAATGACTTTTCAGATAGTACAGATTTCATTGTAATGTTATGTTCTTTCTAATTCACATTTCCATGAGTGAAGTTAGCTCACCGAGTTCAACTCATACGCTACTGCAACAATCAGTATGTGTGTTGTCCCTGCTCTTTGTTGTTGTCATCCGCTGGTAACAATGTAATCCTGGATCCGCTCAGGCTGTTTCCATTGATCAAAGCCACTTCACTTAAAACGTTGTTGTTTAAAAAATCTCTTTCACATGAAACAAGTAGCTAGCCAATATAAATGGTACAAATCACATATTTAGCCAGTTTTGTACATATCGTAGATTACACTTTCATGAGACCGATGAATGACAGCTCTTACCAGAAAACTTACAAGAAAGGGCAAAAAGTTCACAGTTCCAGTAGCCATACATTTTTTAGTTCATGAAATCATGTTAATGTTGCCTTACAGGCATCTCTGAATCTCTGAATTTTTGGAGCTCCTATCCAGTACTGGGGCTATCTCTGTGATTTTGTTTAATTTATCTATTTTAATGCTTGTTCATCCATCCCTATGATTAGTTAATCTATCTATCCATATACATTGTTGCTCTATCTCTATGAATAATTAATTTCCATGACCTATGTCTATGATTTGTTGATCTATCTATCTGTGTCAATTATTGTATATCTATCTCTATGAATTAATCTAGTAATCCCTTTTAATTATTATTCTCTGTAAATTGTTCATCTATCTCTCCAGCCCAAGCCAGAGTGGGTGAAAATTCAGGAAGAGTAGTAGTCTTTAATCTATCTTTCTCAGAAAAGTTATTTCTAGGAAGGTTATAGGTTTTCTTCAGCAAATCAAAGGAGGCAAAGGCTCCTTCTATGTATAGATCCCCTATGGTATTACTCCTCAGCTTTCTCCAATGTGCAAAGGTATTATCAAGGTTAGAAAGGGAGAACGAGGAGTTTTTTGCTATTGGGAGCAGGAATGACATTGGTCTAAGGTCGAAATTACCTTTAATTTGCATCCACAGATGGACTATGATATGTAAATTGATTTCTCCAGACTAACGGGACAAGAAGACTGCACCAATACAAAAGTGGTTGCAATCCCCACACTCCATCCTAAGCCAGACAAATGAATGTCAAATTGGAGTAACTACGGGTGAAAATGCCTTTTAACGGCATTCATTCCTCTTAGGAGTTATATAAGGAGGACTCTCCAAAATGGATTGCTTTCTTTTTGAGAATTGTTTGAGGATGCTACAAAATGTTTTGTACATCAGAAGGAGGATATTTGCTTTGAGAATCTTATCCTAACTGTAATGCCCATGTAGGTACATTTGTTGTTGGGATCTTTAATGGGAGATTTTCAGATCAGGACTTCTTTCGATTCTTATTTCCAGAGATGTCTACACATAAATTGACTAAGATTTTCAGTGTTTGATTGAGAGATAATACATTTTTATTTTACAGAGAATGGATTTTTTTTCTTTGTTAATCCAATTGCAATTGTAGCTCAGAGTGGTTCTTTTTTGTTTGTCTATACTCTGATGGCAAGCGTTCTCCTTATCAAGTAATATAGTCAGTCACTTTCCAATCGAGTTAATTTTGCTATTTAAAAAAAATGTCTTAGATGAAGCTTGTCAGATAAGGTTTGAGTGTTTCCCATGGCATGGAATATGTGTTGTCATAAAAAAAAGTTCAAACAAAAGTTTTTTTGTTTTTATTATTCATAAAATACTCAGGTTCCAATGTTGTGGTAGTTTGTTATGGTGTTTTTTGGAGTAATTTGGTATAGGGCAGAAACTCCTCAGCTTGCATGTAAACATTATGGACATGACAGTGAAAGGGATTAGAGACCCTCAACATATCAAATTGTTTAGTGTTTTTTATGTATTTATTAATTCACTAGTGTTGGAATTTGGTGCACAGCATTTGACCCCCACAGCATTTGTACTCATAAATGTTTCACCTGGCACAGCCAGAAGAGGACTAGTTACCTCTCTTAGCCAGGTTCTTCTCTAGTTTTCTTCCTAAATTTCTTTCCTGAAATTCAACACTGTTGTGTTTGCTCCTTGAGTTTTCAGCCTGGGTGTTTTGTAAAAGCACTTTGTGACAACTGCCGATGTAAAAAGGGCTTTAGAAATCAAATTGGTTGATTGATTTGGAGGATTTATTCAAATACTGGTCCAGCACACAGTTCACTTCTCCTCCAATGACCAGAATATTCTGATATATTGTCTGATACAGTTTATCTGGTATCAGAGCTAGAACATTCCTAAAGAAGTAGATAAACTGTTGGGCCATATTTATTTTAAGTAGACAGGGTATAGTGGATCACTCCTATTATGATCAGATAGCGATGATAGCTTTGCAGTTTGTGCTGGAAGCAAATTCCATATTAGAATTGCCATACATCTTACTCTAGTGAAGGAGATTAACTTAAACTCTTAGCCCATTTAAATCTAAGACTGTAATGTGTGATTGTGACTCACATAGAAGAGAGTCCAATGAACATCCCCCTGCAGAAGCATTGTCCTCTACCCTGCTTCTCAGGTTTCCTCAAATATCAGCCATATCGCCTGGCATTTGAAAGATCAGCACAAATATTAACTTCAAGGGGAGCAATGCCCTTATTAACGAGTAAAATGTATAGTCTAACAACATTATATTTTCTAAATTTTCAAAAACACTTTTACACCTGATAGAAACATTTTCTTATTTGGGGGTGGAGCGCATTAAAAATACAATACCCATAATGCACTGTAAGTGTTTATTCAGTTAATTAGCAATATGTAGATTTTTTCATGAGAATTATTTTACTATTGGCCCGCTGACATCCATGCTGTCATTCTCTTGAATCATCCAGCTGGCTTGGAATGGACATGAGGATTGCCAACCAACCATTTTCTAACCCTTTTCTGTTGCCACTGGGATCATGTCCCCAGTCCCCTGTCCATCTGGAATAGCCACTTCACAATCTGGCTAAATTTGAAGTCATGGCTAGCCAATCATTGCCAGCTCTCAATTAACTCCTAATTACCCTCACCTCCTCCACTAACTAAATTACTGTAATGTATGCAATAACTAATATACAGCTCTAGAAAAAAATAAGAGACCACTACATATTTTTCTTAAATCAGCATCTCAACATGTATGGCAGGCACTCCATTCCAGTGACTATTAAATTCCAACACAGATTTTATGAGGTACTGATTAGGTGATTACCTGGACCTGGAAAAGTGTAAAAACCACTGTTGTAGTCATCACTATCCTCTTGCAGTAGAACCAGCTGGCTGGTAAAAACAGTGCAAGTAGTTCCTCAAAGGTCATTTGAATAAAAAATACTATTCAGCAATACAAAATAGTTGAAAAGAAAAGCTTTGAGAGAGGAAAAGAAGGGTTAATTTTTGTCTTTACTGGCAGAGGGGTACAGTGAGCGTCAGGTTGCTTCCATCCTTAAAATTTAAAAGATTCATAAGGTTCATAAGAACAAGGTCAAGCAACAGACATTGGGGATAACAAAGCTACAGACTGGCAGAGGATGAAAACAACTGTCCACTGACCGAGATGACGTCAACTCATTCAAATGTCACTCAACCACCGTAGGATGACATTAAGTGACCTACAAAAAGAATAGCAAACAGCAGCTGTGGTGAAGTGCAAGGTGAGGACGGTTCGATACAGGTTCCTAGGGGCAGGGCTGACGTCATGCAAAGCTAGAAAAAAGCCCTTCATCAATGAGAAGCAAAGAGCCAGGCTGAAGTTTGTAAAAGACCATAAGGATTGGACCGTAGACGAATGGAGTATGGTCATTTTCTCTGACGCGTCACATTTTCATCTCGCCCCAACACCGGGTAGTCTAATAGTTAGACGGAGATCTGGAAAGGCCTACAAGCCACAGTGTCTTGCACCACTGTGAAATTTGGTGGAAGATGGTGATGATCTGGGGATGCTTTGGCAAGGCTGGAATTTGGCAGATTTGTCTTTGTGAAAGACACATGAATCAAGCCAAGTACAAGGTTATCCTGGAAGAAAACCTGCTTCCTTCTGCTCTGACAATGTTTGAGAATAGTTTTTTTTCCAGAAGGGCAGTGCTCCATGCCACACTTCCAGGTCAATCAAGGTGTGGATGGCGGACCACCATATCAAGACCCTGTCATGGCAAGCCCAATCTCCTGACCTGAACCCCATTGAAAATCTCTGGAATTTGATCAAGAGTAAGATGGATGGTCGCAAGAGTCAAACAAAGACGAGCTACTTGAATTGTTGTGCCATGAGTTGTATAAAATCACCCAACAGCAATGTGACAGACTGATGGAGAGCATGCCAAGACGCATGAAAGCTGTGATTAAAAATCAGGGTTATTCCACCAAATATTGATTATTGAACCCTTCCTAAGTTAAAACACTAGTATTTTGTTGTTGAAAAATGTATATGAATGTGTTTTCTTTGTTTTACTTGAGGTCTGAAGTTCTTTTCTACAAATATATACTCTCAATGACAATATATTTGGAATTTAGGATTAATGTTGTCAGTAGTTTAGAGAATAAAACAAAAATGTTCATTTTACTCAAACATATACCTATGAATAATAAAACCAGAGAAACTGATAATTTTGCATTGGTCTCTTAATTTTTTCCAGAGCTGTGTTTATATTGTTCTGAATAAAAGTATCAGCAAAATAACTACAATGGACATGTAAAAATCAAGGCAAGATTGGAGGAACTAGACTCTGAAATCTCCATAGCAGGCTGGGAAGGTACCTTGGAATACATTACTAACTGTTCGGCCAACTTCAGAAACCCTTAGACGACGCAATATTTCCAATACCATAAACTATTCAAAAAAACGAATTACATAGGATCCTGTGTTATACCTCTCCTTTTATAACAATTTCTAGCCGCAAATAATTCCACTGATTTGCCTTGTGCTCCAACCTGCACGGCCAATGGTTTAAAATCTTTGGCTTCATCTCAGACACCCTTAAGACTGTTTCACCAAGACCCTTTGTTGATTATTCTGGGAGTTTTAGAGGCTCTGAACTGATTACACAAGCAAAAAACAACAACAACTCATTGCCTACAGTCTCATTTCGGCAATATAATATTGACACTTGAGAATGCCAAGCAACAATCTAACATAATATGTTATTCTGGTAGCTTCCCTTCTATACATTCCCAACTGTGACATGTCACCCTCTAGATTACACCTTCAATGCACTTATCATATTTGGGAAAAAGTGTTAATCTCTTAATCTGAGCAAATAATATTTAATTTATATACTTTGATCTTAAAGGTTTTTTGTAGTTGTACTTGATAAATAGCCTGTGTGTGTGTAAGCGCATGTAAATTGCTCTTACAAGCGGATCTGTCCAGTGGACAGGGCACTGGTAATCCACAGCAGGTCCAGGGTCTTGAAGGGCACCAGGACAAAGCTGATATTGGCTGCCAGGTTTTTGGCACTTTCTGGGTACATGAAGTGATGGGTTGTGTGGCTTCCTGCATCTTCCTCATAGCCCACTGTAGGAGCCAGGTTGATCCTGACAGAAAAACAGTCACACAGAATCAGACCACACAGGGAGCATCTTCAAAGAATTGACACGTGGACAGAGGGAAATAAGTACAGTAGACAGACAGGCAGACAGAAACCATGGAAACATGAAAGTGTCTGTTTGGGCCCTTACAACTGGGCAGCAAACGTCTGCCACTCTCTAGAATGTTCTCTGTGCTGAGTTTCACTGCTGTTATTTATCTACCCACTCCCATTCTACTCATTAAAAGCCTCTCACTCTCATAAACATGTGTGTGCGCGTGTGTGTGTGTGTGTGTGTGTGTGTGTATGTATGTGTAGGCAGACAGTAAGCAGGATTGGATCAGTAAGGATTTAACTGAGCTGTATTGGGCTCAATGTTTTAGTGCATTACTGTTTCAATCTTTATGTTTTGCAGCCTTTATCTCCTTAAGACACAAAGCTGTTGCAGCCGAGGGAGAGCTGCTGGTCACACAGCCAACCATTCAGCCAGTGGCCCACGAGGGAAGACTTCATTAAACATAATCCGATTCAAGACATCAGTAAAACCTCATTGTTGAGGTCATCACCCACCCACCAGCAACTATATTAGTTCACCATGTTCTGTAGCGCCGCAGCCTACAGTGGCACGATGTATAACACAACTTAGCAGCTACTAAACACACTGATCTGTTCAGTAGCTCCTTCCCTAGTCTCAGCAGTCAGGCGGCTGGCTTCTGCTCGCGTCGACCGCCACAGAGCGTGGCCTCGCGAAACCACTTCCTTTCCTCACCTCATGACGTAGTTGTGGCCGTCTATGGTGGGCCCGTATCCAGCACCGCGCAGGTTGCCGGAGTTCCCCACCACAGCACAGCGCAGGCAGCGAGCGGGGTCCCAGGAGCCGTACGGCGAGCGGCCGGGGATCACCTGGAACAGCCGCAGGAGCACCTGCTGGATGGTGTGGGGCTTGAACTGAGGCTGCAGCATCTACAGGCAGGGGGCGGAAGAGAGGCAGCATGCTCAGGAGAGCAGGCTCGAGGAGCACCATTGATGTCTGGTGGAGGACAGGCCAGCCACTGAGGAGGGTGGAAAAGGGGGCGGGAGGAGAGGAGGCACGGGCTGCTTTGTGGACAGAAAGGGATACTCTCCTTTCTCCCATTTCCCTGGGATGTCAACAGAGGCCAGGAGGGGAGGGAGAAGTGAAACTGAATATGTATACGGAGGTGAACAGAAGTTGTTTTGGGGGGAAATGGAAGGAGGGAGGACCTCTATGTGTGAACAAGGTCTAACTGAGAGGCTGTTTTTCAACTCTCTGCAGTCTGAGCACCTGCCACCCTCCCAGTGCCCAAACAAAACACACCAAACCGTGCTATCAGCCTATTGGCACTCCATTCAAATACCTCTTCCTCACACACACACACACACACACACACAAACACACACACACAACTCTTTTTCTCTCTCTATCACTCTCTCTGTGTCCCCTCACAGCTACTCTCTCCATCCACCATTCCACAATACTGTTTCTCCTGCGCAGCTCTCGTTCTGCTCCCTCTCTCTCCCTTCCACCAGATCCCCTGCTCCTCCAATACTGTTTCTCCTGCACAGCTCTCGTTCTGCTCCCTCTCTCTCCCTTCCACCAGATCCCCTGCTCCTCCAATACTGTTTCTCCTGCACAGCTCTCGTTCTGCTCCCTCTCTCTCCCTTCCGCCAGATCCCCTGCTCCCCTTCTGTCTCCTGGATGCCAACACCTGGCACAGCACAGAGGCTTTCTGCACGGTCACTAATTCTTGGCAGATTTTCATTGGGTGCCACTGCTGCCAAACAGTATCTTTACTGCCCCGCTCCTCTCAGGATCCCTTGGATAGAAAAGCCCTTCTACTTTAAATCTCACGCAAGCCCATCACTCTGCTCAAAGACTGGCCAATACCATGACAGACGCTTTTCTAAAACAAAGTGTTCTAACCACCTTAAAAACGGTTAACCTTTTATGCTAAGAGATGTGTTAACCCTACTCTATGTCCCCTTTCAGGTTTCCTGCGACCCAACTTTATAAGATCATCTTCTCTAATTTAATCTTTTGACCAGCTCATCTATCTTACACCAGTTATAGGCTTGACAGGCTGGTCCCTGTGATTGAAGCCTCATCTTACAATACAGCTCCAGAAAAAATTCTGAGACCCCTGCAAATTGAACACTTCTCTTCCTCATTCAAATCTTTTTTGGAAAGGAAATAAAAAGGTGCAGTGGTCTCTTAATTTTTTCTGAAGCTGCATATGTTAAGGCAGGCCAGCAACTACTGGAAGATATTTTAAATACCTTCTTCTGCCCAGACACAAACTCATTAAATGTTTCTTAATGCTACTTTTCAAAGCTCAGCATTTATCTCATACCTTCAAAACCCTAAAACCACTTTAGTGTTCAGATCTGTTAAAAATAACAACCTCTCACAGCTACGTAATCATCTAAGCTTGCCAATCCAAGCTGTAACTCATTAATTTAACCATTTAACTTTTTCAGCTGTTTAAATTGTCACTTTCATTTTAAGACACTACTCGACATCCTCCGACAGACCCAAATGGTCCACTCCTGGACAGAGCTGCTCTCATTCTTTCCAGAGGAGCCAGAAGAACTATGAAGACAGACAGGGGTGGCGTTTATCTGGACCACTTACCACCCACCAGTAGTAGACATCTGAAGGCAGCTGGATGTTGTCCCGTGTCCACACGGGGGAGATGTCCGGGTCATAGTTCTCATCGAACCAGTCCGACACTCCGGGGTCCCCCACACAACGCGGGCAGGCACATGTCTTCTGCTGCTGAATGCCTTCCAGGGGGCGGAGCCTGTGAGCTCCAGCGTAGTTAGGCACCAGCTTGACTCGCCGAGACTCCTCCCACCCAGGGGGGTCCAGGTAGGGTAGGCCCACACCCCCCCTCAGGGAGACGGAGAAGAAGAGGGAGGTGAGAAAGACGAGGCCCAGGGAGCCCAGCAGCACCCACACCCTCAGTGAGCAACGCATGCCCCCACCTCCACCTCCGCTGGCCCCTGGCCGCCCCCCCCGCTCCACGCTGGACCCACCTGTCAGCCAGGGCCTCTGCTTTCCTGACCTCTGGCCCCTGGGTCCCCCAGGGCTGCCCCACACCCAGCCAAATCCCCAGCGCCCCTCCCGGTGCTGGTTGACGGACGGCGCCCGACCCCCCCACTGCCATTGGCCGCCCCCTGCCACGGCCTCCACCCTGTCGGCTTCAGCTCCACTCAGCGTGCTGGCTGGCTTGCGCTGGCTCAGAGAGAACGCTCTCCCAGGCCGACACACAGAGAGAAGGCAGGGAAGAGCTGCCTCTCCACAGTGAGTCTCTCAGTACCTCCCTCTAGAGCTGAATCTGTTGCTTCCCCAAGGGTCCGTCTCCCCACACGCAGCTGACGCTCTTCACACCCTCCAGCCGGCACAGACTCTTCTCTCGCAGCGCCACTCCAGTCCTGGGTGGGAGCTCCAGCAGACTGTCTGCACATATAAAATGATGGGAAACCCCCACACAAATAGTACTCTTTCAGAGTCTGATCAACTGCTGCGCAGTGTTAACAGGCGTATTCATCTAGTTACATCCATGCTGCACAACAGGTAGCGAGTTATTAAGTTATTAGTATCATCTTAGACTTCCGTTTGATTAGTCCACACCCAGCGTTTGGAGGCCCTCTGTCAAGTGCTGAAACAGCGGGTGATACACTAGCAGGCTGGACCGAGGAGCAGGGTGGAAGAGGAGGGTGAAAGAGGGTGGAGACTGCAGGCAGGCTGGTATGAAAGAATCTCCTTTGAGTCTCTAGTCATCCTGAACAATTAACATGTATCTGCCCCGCCCTCTTTTCGTTCTTTTTTTTGCTCTCTCGTAGCTTTTATTTCGCTGCTACAGCTCTTATGACAGTAGATCCACTGCTAAGATTCTATGACTTAGAAAAAAGAGCTGAGCTACTCTGTGTGTCAGTGTGTGACCGTTCTCCTCTGAAACACCTGGCTAGGTCCCTGTAGTCTACATAGAAGAGAGGCTGTGTTTCCTGCGGTGCCACACTGAACATCTCCCTTCTGACACTCTGGGTCCAGGTTCTGCGTGTGCGTCTGTAGAAGGAGCACTCTCAACATGCCAAGCTGGATTGATGGGAGAGGGTGTCTAACAGGGCGCAAATTGTTCACAGAACAAACTCAAAAGGTCTCTGGGACGGTCAGCAGGAGAGAAAGCAAACTGTAAAACCCCCGAAGCAATCAAAGCATTCTGACCGTTATGTCAAAGAGGATTGCCACAGGGTCTTAAGAAAAGCAGATATGACAACCTCCAAACAGCTTACCGATGAATGCTCCCCAAGGAACGCTGAGGCAGTGAGTGTCTGGGTCGAAAAAAGACAAACCAATCAAACGGAAAAAATCCCATCACTCCAGCTGCCCCTGGTCATGAAACAGGACAGCGGGGAAAGGGAGCTCAGCAGTTGTCTACCAGTGAAGTTTCTTAGTGTTTTGAGGCCACTGCCTGCCAGGAGATGTGGAGTTTAATTGAATAGGTAGAAGTGCAGATTTTGTCAGGATCTGCTCTCCTTAATCTTCTAATCTGTAATCTTGGTGCTGCGGTTGTCTGCCTGCTCTCTCCCCTCTCCCTGATAGCCAGTTGCCCACCTTAAGGCCAGTGGCCCTCTACAAAGTGGTTTAGTCCTTCTATTAGCTTGTCCTTGGAGATGTGTGTGTGTTCAAGACACCAGTAAATATAGTGGGGATATATACACAATGGCTCCTTCTTCCAATTTCCTAGTTTCCAGACCCCGGTTCTTCTGAAGTGGTGGATACCTAGACAGGCAGAGAGAGATAAGAGAGAAATGTGGTGAATCAATAGTCTGTGCATTTATAGCACACAAGTGTTGTGGTGATTGGTGGAGAAATACTGACATCTACCTCAGAACGACTTTATTTAAGTGTCTGAGTTTAAAGCTCGGGTGCAATGTGAGGTATTGTGTCTGTTATAAAAGAAAGACTCCTTGTCTGAGCCTCTCAGTCTTTATAAAATAAGATGAATCATACATACCCTACCAGACAGAGAATGGCCTAGAATAATTATGTTAATCAAAAGTTTAATTTGTGGTATCATGCTTGTCATGGCTTTACCCTGGCCACATTCCCAAACGGAAACAACCAGAAACAAAACCTAATTCATTAGCTGCATATCAACTTTAACACAATTCATTTGTTCTATCCATCTCCTTTATTCTCCTGCCTCCACCTGAACCCACTTTCCTTCTCTGCTTCTTCATGTTTTCTGTTTAACATTACTTTCCACCAAACCTCTTCTGCCTCTCTGTCTCTCAGGGCACAACAGGCACTACTACCCTTGGGCCTCTTTGGGGAGCGGAGAATCTAGATGAAAGGAGACAGCCTCTGCACATTGAGTTGACAAAGCCCAGAAATGACATGCAGAAATGGACAACAGCCAACTGGTGTTGAATGGTGACTAGACAACAATAGGTAAGCCTTACATAAACATATAGTTGTGCTCTAACAGTAACCTGTTGGTATTGATTGTTTGGTAACAGAAGAGCCAGTTACAGAAATATCAGATCTCATGCTAATGCTGAGGGATCCATGTTTGGCGAACAATGAAAAACTTTGGCGCACAATGAAAAACTCTGGCACACAATGAAAAACGTCATTGCTTTTGACAAGAGAAGACTTCGGGTTTCCATGGTTACGTACAGTACTCCACACACTGACTGCTCCTGTGTGATTGGGCAGACGTGTGGAACCCTCACTAAATCAGATTTACAGAAAGACATGGAAGGAATACAGAAAAGACAGTTGATCCCCAAAACATTTCAGTGTTTACAAATGGGCCAGCCTAGCCTTGTCAAACTGCTTCCAAAAAGCTTGGGAACCATCCCAGAAAATACAGAGAACAATAGCATGCAGCACCCACTAATACCCAGGAAGAAGAGATCAGTAGAGTACACAACGGTAGAGGAACAGCAGCCTGGCTCCACTGAGCTGAACAGGTGGCTATGGCTGCTGGATGCTGCTGCCTCAGCTTCAGATTAAATTATGGGCACTGTGATTGCATGTGTGGGTGTGCTGCTAAAGCTCTGATAATGCCTTGCTTTGTTTCCAATTAAAAGAATGAATTTTTCATTACATGTTCACCAGCGTGCTACGCATTGCATTTGTTCCTTAAAGCAGCACAGTATCTGAAAGTGTCTTTGAGCTGAGGTGGGAAAATAGAGCGAGAAAGAATGATAGTTAAGGGGAAAGGAACTTGCATATAACAAGTCAGTCGTTGATCCCGAAAAAAACATCATGACAGTTTATTACAATGGAAGCTGACTTCAAATTTTGCAGCGCATGAATCAGGACCACTGCAGATTTCCTTTCCAAATAAAATAAACTGACGCCAAACTAAATAGTTTAAAATCTAAAAATAACCAACAACAGATATTGTCAGATAAGATTGATTTGGCTTTCACTCCATGCGAACAAAACACGCTCTCAAAATACAGTCAAACATATGGAGATGAGATTGATTTGAATTCGGTCAACAACCATCCCAAGTAACACCAAACATTCCAATGAGAGAACGTTCCCTTAATAGTCAAATAATGTCATTAACAATCCCTTTCACTCGTCACTCGTAAGTATTCCTAACCTCGCCAACAGACAAAACAGGGACAACGATGAAACAAGAAAAACAACCTCAGGGGACGATATCCTAATGTTTGAAATGCTCTTGGACACTGGAAAGTAGCAATCATACATGTCAAGTGTATTATTATCATATTTTCTATGCACATTGGAACCACATTCAGTGTATGTTGATGGGATATGCTCTTAACGCTCAAAGCTGGACAAATGAATGGTCTTTCAACATCCCATGCATGCGTTCATCTCTGTTCCGATTGTCTACATAGGGAGGTGGGTGGCGCCTCTGTTGCCCTGGAAACATGGGCTCAAAACTGGCTGCCATGACAATGTCGAAACAATAAAGGATGAGAGAAAAATAATAAGTAGTACATCACTGTGTCGCAGCCTTAAGGAACAGAAGGCTGTTGGTTTCAGGCTTTACGGTGGATTGCTTATTCTGTGGACTGAACGAGGCATACTGACATTGAGTTGGCTCATCTCTCTGGATTCATTCAGTGAAACCACAATGACTTCAAGGGCCTAATCAAATTTCATCTTTAATGGATAAACTGGACCTGGGGGTTTGGAAAACACTGTGAAATAACAGGCTGACATTTTGTAACCGACAGTAAGCCTTTTCTTCAGTAAAACTCTTTCCCCTATATAGCAATGAGAGATATCCCTTTTAATTGTCTTGTGTTATAAAGCAGCATGTGTGCACTCAGCATCAGCAAATCAGTGGAAATTTTTTTTAAATGTAGAAAAGAGGATTTTTAATGCAAGTTACAATAATGTGCCCCCTTGTACAGAGCATCCAAGTTTACAGCACTGTGGTCCATGCTAATAAGAGTAGAGTGTGGTTGGGGGGATTCAGACAGAGCCAGAGGACTGTAAGTCTTTGTTTAAAGTCCATTCCACTGGACTTTAAGGGCAGTTACAGAGTATTGTTGGACAAACCAATTTAAGATGGTGGCTGATTCTAAAAAGGCCCCCAAAGATGACCTCTACACCTTGGGGTTAACATCTCAGCTGTTAGTTCTTCATTTCAATTCCTAGTGTCCACCATTTCCTGCTATCTCAGAATAAGGAAAACATCACAGTGATCATCATAAACACATTCCAGCAGATATGCAACGTACAACCAGCTGAAAAACTAAATGTGATTTGGGTCAGTATCTGCGCACTGCCAAGATAAACTGAACGACATTATACAGTACACAGAAAGGGTCTTCTGCCGCTTTCTGCCCTCACCCCAGTCACCCACTGTTCCAAACCTGATCCTCCGTCAGGCAGAGGGCAGGTATGCAGCTCAAGTCAATCAGAACCTAAAAATCCTTCCACCTAAAATGTTTATGTCTCTCCGCTGTGGTCTTTAATAACCAGCCATCTGCCCTGAACAGAGGACCACGCCAGCCACATCAAACCCCTTACTAAATAGCTGCACTGTTATACTTTTGCGCTCCCTTTATCAACTTTGACCCTATGAGGTCTTCAGTCTGCCGGTTTTCTGTTCTACCTCATCATTCCACCCCCCCACCGCGTATCCTAGGTCTAAATAGGCCCCTGTTTAGAGGACAATGAAAACAATGGAGTGGATCTTTAGGTCCAGAGCTGAGTTTGAAGGCTCTGGATCAAACTGTAAATCTGTAAATGTGCACATAATGTGTAAATAACTCAATCCTATACATTGTACACACTCTTATTTTTCATATTCCTTTACGTCCATTCACACAAGTTAGCATTTTGCACATAAATGTATGTATAGTGACTTCAGTAGATTTTGTGTAGTCTGTCCCTATAATGTATTCTTTGCCTATATGTCTATTGCCACTAACAGCACTTTTACACCAGAAAGTATACACGTATAATTCTGTGTATGTAATGAAAGTAATATTGATTGTGTTTGTTTCAGGTCATTTCCATAGGACTATTGAATTGTTTGAGGTTCAGTTCCAGAAGACTATTTGATTAAGATCCGGTCCTGAGGACTATTATGTCACAGATTAAGATCCATTTTAGTGGACTATGAAACTGTTGACGGTCCGTCCAAAAGACAGTTACACAGTTTAAGGTCAGCTCCAGGAGACTATTGGATCAAGGTCAGCTCCAGGGGACTATTGGATCAAGGTCAGCTCCGGGGGACTATTTGATCAAGGTCAGCTCCAGGGGACTATTAGATCAAGGTCAGCTCCGGGGGACTATTTGATCAAGGTCAGCTCCAGGGGACTATTAGATCAAGGTCAGCTCCAGGGGACTATTGGATCAAGGTCAGCTCCAGGGGACTATTGGATCAAGCTCAGCTCCAGGGGACTATTGGATCAAGGTCAGCTCCGGGGGACTATTGGATCAAGGTCAGCTCCAGTGGATTATTGGATCAAGGTCAGCTCCAGGGGACTATTGGATCAAGGTCAGCTCCAGGGGACTATTAAATAAAATTTGATACAACGATGGAAAACTACAAATTGCAGGCTTCCTCATCCATAACGATTACTGTTAGTCCTTCTCTCTTCTTCATCCATAATGCTTTTTATTCCATCTCTCCTCCTCCATAGTACTTTCTGTTCCCTCTTTCCTCCTCATTCTCTTGTAAAGTCATGTTAAAAATATCCCTGCTTGGAGGTATGTTCTCTAAGAAGTGACCAGCTGCTGCTAAGTGTGTGAGTCAGCTCAGCTCTCTGCTGTGCTCCAGGCTGTAATGCAGCTCCCCTGGTCACTGTCTGAGAGGAGAAAGCCCTTAGCAGGCAGACAATAGATCTCCCCTCATAACCACAGTGCATTGTCTCACTTGCATGGCTACTCAGAGTCCTTGTTCCGGGCTAACACTCTACCTGGGGACATTTATTTTTTCTCTGCAACACATCTGAATTATGAACAGATACCCCTGAATCATCTGAAACCGATGGTGGGGGCCAGACGCACAATCCCAGTAGGTAAATTGAAGGTGATCCAATTGAGGATAATTGTGTTTTGTTCAACGTCTTTCATTTTGACGTCTCCTAAATTACTGCAATGAAAGGAGTCTCACTGACAGAAACATAAATGACAGTGCTGTGGAACATTTTAGTGTGAGTCCTCAGGAAATTGACTGAAGTAAAAAAAAAAAAATGATTCTCCACATATTATTATCCAGTTAAGCCTGCAAGGCAGTGCATTATTTTGGGCATTTTAATTGTTGTTTAAAGAGGGTTGTGTAACATGTTATTTTTAGCTGTCCTTAACAACATTGGCGAAAACGTGTGCATGGAATTAAAGCTGCGTAGGGATTGAATTGAGAAGAAACGGAAATTGTCCATGCTCACCACATACTAAATCAAATAATGACATCTTCATCACTCACTAGAACAATGTAATGTTCCTGCCTGACGTCCCTCTCCCTCGGTCTTTCTTCCTGGCAGTGTGTGACCAGTGAAGGTTCTCACGAACTCCCAAAGTCTGGGGCCAACGCCAGTGCCCACCGCAGAGCCCATCCATCCAGTGGAAAGCAACGGTCACACGGTGGAACACAACCTCAGCTAGTCTGGGCTCAACGGGCCAGTTAAACCCTGGCCGGCTCACCCTCTACCACTCCGAAAACAGCGGGCATGATATGGTATAAGTGGATTACCTTGAAACAGGACGGAAATGCAAATGCCATGAATGTTGTAAAAAACCCACGAGACAATTCAGTGAGCTGCATTCACAATTAGCCAACGAAAAGAGAAATCCTGGTTGTCTACAAGATAGGGCGTGTGTGCGGGAGAAATGGGATATTAGATTCAAGAAGCGTCTCTACTTCTGCCAGAGTTCAGCACACACCAAATATCCCAGGTGGGAACCAACTTGTTACTGACAGGATCAAAAGCCTGACTGCACAAAGCCATCACATTTCTCTGTAAGCTGATGTGATGGCAGCTTCCATCCCTTCTGTTAGGAGTCCTTGGACTGGATGCACACATGCAAACAAGCACAACCACAAACCCACTGGAACCCCTGTAGGTATAAATATATGCCAAGTTAGCGAAAAGAGGGACCATGTAGGATTTAAAGCTGTTTACACTATAATATATTGTTTGAATGCTATCAAATAATTCAATTTTGAAGTAAAAATCCCTTTCTCAAGCCATTACTTTCCAAGGTAGTGTATGCCAGTTTTCCAGAGAAGCCGCAATGGAGGCACTGCAGTGTGAAGACAAAACATTTCACAGGTGCTGCTCACAGTTCAAGCAATACCACCCTCAAAGTTGGACAATAGATCACCAAGCAGGATTCCAACTGAGTGAACAAATAAATTACATCATTTCCAGACTAAAAATTTAAAAAGGACCCTGCTCTGTATATAAACTCAACAGCATTAGGTCACTAGGTATACAGTGCGTAGTTGGTATAAGGACGCAGGGACTGATAACTGGTTGGTGCAAAATATGATTGGTTGTATGTTGTCAAGTGACCGGCCCTGATTGGATGTTAGTCTGAGTATTGTCTCTGCCCCCTGAATGAGTGTGTGTGGATGGATCAAGCCTTGTCATGGTCAAGTAGTCATCATTTGTCAAGGATTTACAAACCGTCATATTCAAGGCGACAAACTGCACACTCCTTTAAAAAACTAGAAAGAAGCCACTCCTCTTAAAGAGGGATACTACAAAACAAATAGTAATATATTGCAAACATTAAAATAACAGCTGCTAACGCCTTGTGTAAAGTTCTTCATTCTGAGGGCTAACAAGGAACATCGTTCACATATTGCAGGTAGAGGCCTCTATATTTGAGGAAAGTAGCCTGAAAACTGGGACTCTGGTCCCATTTAAAGAAGAGCAGAACACAAAAATATTTTCTTATTTCCTCTGGTTGGTAAAAACAAATAAACATATTTAATGTATGATACCTGGGCTAGTGGGGAGATATGAAGTAAGCTTATTGTAAGACCGGTGACGAGAAAGGGTCGCTTTGTAGTAATCTTTATTCATATTGTTTAAACATTTCTCAGGAAGCATGAACAAATCTCCAATGTAAATATATAATTGACTGTGGTGTGAATTTGTTAAATGTATGTTCAAATGGAATACACTCATACCTGGGCTAATTATCAAAAGTGATTGAAGTCTAGAAAAAAAAAGGCAAATAGTTTATGGTCATTATCTGGCTTTGGGTAGCAGAATATATTTAGCATGTGCTAAATTATTCAGCCTAGGAAAAGATAATCTGGACAATGGACTCTGATTGATGAGCCAAATTGCTTATATGCCCATGTAAACAACATTACCATTATTATGTAAAATAAGGCATAATTTCTCTTGCATTGACACTGATCATGTAAACAGGTTATAAGGGCTGGGTATATCTGGCAGGAAATTCATGATATAATATTTTAACTGAAGTGACAATAGTGTTCCATACGTATTGCCGTTTCTATGAGTCAATGCTTCAACCACATTGCTTTCCATACAGTGGGTATAGAAAAGAATCACCCCCCTTCAAAATAATCACATTTTGTTGCTCTGCAGCCTGAAATGAAAACAGACCAAAAAGATTGTGTTATTCAGCTTTATTTACAACTTATAACACCCAAGTGAAGTTGTGGACAGGCACAAGTCAGGAGAAATATCAAAGGCTTTATCAGTGACTAGAAGCACAGTGAGGTATATTATTAAGAAGTGGAAGGTATTTGGTAGAACACAGACCCTCCCTGGGTCAGGATGTCACTTCAAACTGGATGAAAGAGCCAGGAGGAAACTGGTCAAATAGGCTACCAAGAGGCCTACAGCAACTCTGAAGCAGTTGCAGGAATTCATGACAAAGAGTGGTCGTTGTGTGCATGTGACAACAATATCACAAATTCTCCACAAATGTGGCTTGTATGGGAGGGTTGCAAGAAAAAAGCCACTCCTCAAGAAAGGCAACATGCAGTCATGACTGAGCTTTGCCAAAACGCACCTTGAAGATTCTAAGGCCACGTGGAAAAAGGTGTTATGGTCAGATGAGACAAAAATGTAATTGTTTGGCCTCAACGCCAAACAATATGTCTGGCGAACATCCAATACAGCTCACCATCCAAATATCACCATTCCTACAGTAAAGCATGGAGGTGGTAATCTCATGTTATGGGGTTGTTTCTCTGCAGCAGGGACTGGAGCACTTGTCAGGATAGAAGAAAAAATGGATGGGGCAAAATACTGTCAAATTCTTGAGGAAAATCTGCTGCTCTCTACCAGAAAGTTGTCAATGGGAAGAAGATTTACCTTCCAACATGACAATGACACAAAGCACACAGCAAAACTGACCACACAGTGGTTGAAGGAGAAAAAGGTGAATGTCCTTGCATGGCCTAGTCAGAGCCCAGACTTAAACCCCATTAAAAATCTGTGGAATGACTTGAAGACATCCGTCCACAAACGGTCACCATCTAATTTAACTGAACTTGAGCAGTTCTGCAAAGAAGAGTGGTCAAATATTGCAAGTTAGCAGAGACATATCCCAACAGACTAAAAGCTGTAATTAAAGCAAAAGGTGGTTCAACAAAATACTGAAACAAGGGGGTGATCCTTTTTCCAACTCAGTGATTATGTTTTTTATTTTATTTTTTTTCTGACATATTGGTGTTACATCTTTCACTTGGATGTTATAAGTTGCGCTGAGTAAATACAGCTGAATGAAACAAAACCTGTGTCTGTCTTCATTTCAGGCTGTAAAGCAACAAAATGTGATTATTTTACAGGAGGGTGATTATTTTCTATACCCACTGTATGTCTTCTGCAGAGGCACAAGAAGAGAAGCACTGAAAACCAATTTGATTCCTCTTTAAGCTTTGTTGTATGCCTGCTTTTCTGTTTTCCACTGTGAAAACACCCTCAGACATTTTTTTAAACTTCAAAAAAGCTGGTGGAGAGCATGCTATGGGAAAAAAATACTTGTTTACCTTCTGGAGCAGGTTCAACCAGCACCAACAAATGTCGACTTAAACGACAAAGCTGAACTTCTCCTGTTTGGATTCAGTGGGTAGACTGGCCACCACCATATAACAGTGTGAAATGCCCCAGTGCACATGGACAGATGCTGTGTGTGACTATTACAGCCAAGTGTTGCATCACATTTATCTCAATGTTTGTCATCGTGCTGGTACTCAGCCGTTTTGCCTCACTTGAAAAAAGTGAGTGACTTTCAGTGGGTTTCTCCTGTAATATATTATGTATAATAGACTTTTCTGCTAGAATGTATCATATTCTCTATGTACCTTTAAGACTTAAAGTCAATGCAATATGTATTGAACTAAATGGTCATTTTATTCAATACATATTGCATTGAGACCCTGGTAATTTCTTTTTTCAGACTAAGTCAGGGCTCACATCCCCACAAATGGACTGTCCCCACTGGGCCACGTTGGGCGAATGGCTTTGGGGCCAAAGCGTGGCTGATGAGAAATATTGCATTAGCCCAATGTTGGCAGCCTACATGGGGACAATATTTTAGCCAGTGGATTTACATCATGCCAATGTAGATAGTCTTTGCTAGGAAGTTGCTATGGAATTTAATAATTGCGTGAAATAACCTATTTGAGGTTGTAAAGTTGGATGCTCTGTACAGTAACCTACTTAGAACTCTCACTGGACACACTTCAATAGCACTCTGTATGGCCTTAGAAGTGAGTAACCTAGTTACAGCTGTGTCTATAGGACTCCTGCTGGCACTTTGAATCCCCTAGGTGACATCACGCATATTAACCTAGTTAAAGATCAAATTGATGAATGTTTGTTGTGCTTAAATGGAAGATACTATAGTGAACTAGAATTCTCCATACCTAGCACCTTCTGATCTCTTTCTAAATGTCCCCTAAAGTATGACATAAAAACTTTTAACATATTAAATGAAGGCGCATTTTAAAGCAGTTGATTAGAGGTGTGAATAAATAAGTAATGTACAGCATAAATCATCTTAAGAGTTAACATTAATTGGTTTAACATGTTTGATTGTCTGGGCTCCAATGTGGGGCAGTGGTCCAGGGTGCTCTTTCATATGTACCAAGGTTTCTACCAGACTCTGTGTTTTGGATTTACCTGTGCCACTTACTGATGTGTGGCTGCTGTTCAAAGTGGAGATACACACTGGCCAAGCTTTGCCCGAGGTTGGGGTTGGCATCGTCAGCAGGGATTTATTAGTCTCATCGCACGCCAGCTACTCTCTCAAGCGGGTCGGGCGCCCGTAAAAGCTAACGGAGCTCGTCAGTCAAGTGAACATGAGTGACTTTCTGGTTGGAAGTGCAGGGTGAAAACAGAAGAAATGCTTGGATACACGGATGGATACACGGATGCCTATCAGGAAGATTTGCCACAATCTATACCTCTCCGGCATCTGTCAGGAATATTTGGATTGTGTTTTGGTGACGAACAAGGTTTATCCATCCTTAACGTAGCAGGCTGCTCTACAGGTCTTAGCCAGCATTGTCACAGAGTCATCTCAGAACAGGACATTTGAAGACATCTAATGGCTCAGGAACCACAGACCGCACTGACTTATTATGTATCTAATTGTTTCCAACAAACTTTAGGCCGAAGGTCATTCTATTGGTCGCATAATCAAAATGCATATCCGTAAAAGCAGGAATCATCACATCAACATTATTTCACACAAAAATACATTCATATAGAGAGCTTACTGATGCTATTAAGACTGATACAACTATTCTAAGCAAGCTCAGTGCTATGTTCGTATGTCAGTGTCTGATAATTAGACAAAACAATTAATGATAATTAATGTTCTTTTTAGCAGGGAGTATAAAACAACAAAGAAACAGTGAATTTGTAAACAGGACATGGCATATAGCCTAGCAGGGACATACTGAAACATTGAGCCTGTTGTCCATGAATGTAGGCAGTAACTTTGGTAGAATTTGGTGACAGGGATTTGTATTTTCAAGTTTCTCACAGAATGTTTGGACTATACATTCATTCATAGACTGATAAGTAGACATTCTACCACAACACTTTTAGCTTTTTAGATGATGTGCAATTAGGCCTACTGGTAAATATTCGTGTAGGTGTAATGATTACATAGGCTAAAGTGATTCATGTCTAATCTTCAGTAAAAAAAACTGCTGTGAATGAGATTGGTTTTAAGTAAAGGCACCTAATGCTCAAACACATGATTCTAAATGAGAATGTGACAAAATGTACAATATTGTAGGCTATGTTGTGTTAGCATGGGTGCCGGTCTGTTAAGATGACATTCTACTTCTTGGCACTTCCTTTTTTGGGCAAATGACAGGCGTAGCAAAAAGAGGAATGTCAAAGCTAAACAAAGACAGCCACCAGGCTAAGGTGTGTGTCCATCTTTTACTTATCCAGGTCCTGGTAAAAATCCTACTTTCAGTATGTGCAGCTGTTTACAGCAACAATAAAGTAGGTGGAGCAGCCAGGCTTCACTTGAAATGTGATGTAGCAAGTCAGATGCATAAATCATGGGCTATAAATATTAACAAAAGACAAAAAACAAGAAGTGTTCCTAGACTCTTTCACCTAATTACTTGCCCTCTATCCTTCATGGCACTTCTGTATTTCAGGAACCTTTTAGAACGTAGGGTGTGGTTCAGAAATGTAACAAGACCCTGTTCAAAATTGAGCGCTAAGATCCACCCCTCCTTGGAAGTTGTGGGAACGTACTTTTTAGGTTTCCATTTTTTTTTATAACCTTCTTAGATTGTCTGTGAACATTCTGCTTTTTTATATTTTCTTAACAAACACTACTTTTAAAAGAACCATTAGAACACTTTTAATAAACAGTATGCAGAAGTGAACTGAAAGTGCACACAAAAGAAGAACTGTTAATATTCTAAAAACAATTAGAAGATTAAAATGGAATAATAACAATCTTCACGATCTGTCATGCGATAATCCGCTAAAGACAGTCTGTCATGCGATAGTCTGAACTACAACTTTCCGAATATCAAACCAGTTGGAAGCATTACCAAGGTTGAAAATGTACGCACCCGCTACTGTCATTGGTAAGGATACGATAATCTACGAAATAACATACATTTAAAAGTTAAAGACAATTCCAGAATATTACCAACATTTTTATGTTAAAGTATTTAAATTAAATGTTCCTTTATGTGCTATCATATTCCAAAGTCAAACTACTATCATGCACCATCCCTGAAAGTTGAGGGACGTTGTATGCTAAATAACTATTGAAACACTACGACGCTCTCCGCAAGAGAAATTTGTGGTTCTCAGAACGTCATGTGCTGGCTGGGAAGATACAAAGAGGCGATATATATCTCCTGCATGGGGGACCAGACAGTGAGGGGACCACCAAACAGGATGGCTGGAATGCAGCCGTCAACCGATTCACGCATTCTACAGTAACAGACTATATCCCCAATATCTAGTAATTATTAAGTCGAGGCTATACATTCAAACTCAACATAGTCTATACAGGCTAGAGTGAAAATCTAAGGAATATTATTAAAAACCTTACCTTTAATACCTTGCAAATCTTCTGATTTCGCCAGCTTCAGAAACTCGAAACCAATTCTTATATGTGCTGTCTATTCGCAACACAAACATATTCGTATTTAATGTGTTATGCATGTATTACTATGTTTTCCTCTGTGCACTCACGTTGTCGAAATATACCAGATGCATTTCTACTCTACGCTACAACGTATCAGAGTTGGAGATTAAACTGCCCGACGAGCATCAGGCTATCATCGTGCTATGTCGTTTTCAGCGCCTGTGTGGTGAGGAATCCAGATGTGAGCCTATACATGGTGTTAGGCTATGAAGCCAGGGCAAAATATTTTTTAAGGGCGGTTCTTCTCCGAGAAAAAGCACATATTTCGTGCCTTAAATTCGACTGGTCGGAGAGTGCTTCAGCGAGGAAAGATCCCCTAGCAGAGCTCAAACCCGAATCGTTCTGGCAGTTCCCGAAAAATAGACCCCGCATTCCTCAAACGCGCTGAAAGGGCTTTGGGACTTGTAGTCCGTTCGGTCGTATGAATCACTTTCAGCACAGCCACAGCTGCTTTATTTGAGCAAAGCCACCGCCACGGTGGATGTTGCTTTTCAAGGGAATTAGTATTGAATTCTTGTTAATCAGTTCGACCCTTGCATCGTGTAAAAAATACAGCCACGCACATATGACAGAAGAATAGTCATTTAAATGCATGTGCAAATTCCTATCATCACGCAGTTCATATTTATCACCTGCATAATGCGTTTAATCCCGTATACTACGTACATCAAGACTCAATGTCGGGATATATATGCACCTTAACATATCCCCAAAATGAACAGGCTTTACCTATTTGCTAGGCCTATATATTTCATATATATGCACTACGAAATGCTGAATGTATTTTCTGGGGACTCTGGTCTTCACTCACCATAGACATGGTTAGAGGATTTTACACGTAGAAAACCTAGTGTACTGGCATTGCTTTATACATTCGCCATATTAACACAACCATCTAAATGTGACTTCCAATTTTTTTTATATAATTCCCTTGGTATACAGTGTCTTATAAAATAGGTGGTTTGAATCCTTTCAGCTGATAACTGTGGTATATGTAAACAATAAGGCACAATATACGGTGTGGTATACGGCCAATATAACACGGTTAGGAGCTTTTATTTGTCACAGTGCCTGGAGACAGCACTTACCCATGCCCGAGTTACTCGGTGCCTGAAGACAGCACTAAGTTGTGATATACTGGGAAAATACCATAAACCCCAGACCGGGCTGTGCACAGAACTTTTGCAAGGCATGTGCCGAAACTGGAAAAACGGGGTTTATGGTATACAAAGTTATCGTCTCACACGGACAGATGATCTGTCAGAATATGACACGTTGTAATGGACTTAGCATTCCCATTGGTGTGCATGATGCATGGAGACCGACGGGCACATGTCTACTGGAAAGGGTTATATATTGCAAAGTGCATATGTTCTGCACAGAATTAGCCTTACCTGTGCCGTTTGCTGACCCCGTGAAGCCTTATGACCCAAACTGTTTAAATTTGCTCGTTTTTTAAAAAAGTTCTCTTTCTATCTCTATGGCACAAATTACTCCATCTGCATATTTCATCCAATTCAGCAACTTCAATTGAGTCGTGTGCATTGTCGCCCCCTAGTGTTAAAACCTGTTGGGTGTTATCGAATGGGTTAGTCTCCTTTTCATTATTATTTAAAGACAACTAAAGCCATCATTTCATGTGATACGTATATTGTATATACGTACATTAAATGAAACTTCTATATATTAACCTCTCCTTAATGCTGTTACCCCCTATTATTTTCCGGATACGTGTCAGGCACAATGTGGACATATTTTTGATGACGTTGCAAATCACGAAGGACCCAAAAGCGACACCCAAGCGTTTGCTGTCGAAAGTATCAACAAATCTTGAGTGCGAATAAAATTCGCCATCCACTTTATATCAGCTTCATCCTAACTGCTACACCGGTAAAACATTATCATACACTATCTGCACAATACAATATGAAAGATAAAATATGTATCTATTGAAACATGATAACGTGTTATGAAATTGTGAAGATGACCGGTTCTGAGTAGACTGAGTGAATGAATGAAAACAGTTGCTAGTGAGTGCTAATGTTAGCAAGTACGCCAAGAATTACGATTTTCCGTTTTTTAGTTCGTTTACTATTTAGCAACGATATGTTACTGTTGTTCATGTGTGGTAGCTGGTAAAGTTGAACCTGTCTAGTTTCAGCAGCGACAAGTTGGTTAGTTAACAATATACTTTTCAAAGTTCGCTATATAGCTAGTTCCATATAGCGTCCGGTTGAACGCAGCTTGAGGAATTCGTTTGTAGTCAACGTTGCTAACTAGCTTGCTATTTTTTTGCATGCAATCATTTATGTGAAAAGCGAACTAACTCACTAGTTTAGTTACACGACTTAGATACTTGCAGAAAGAAAAACTAACACCATGTTTGTGTGCAAGTGTGTAACGTTACTCTTTCGTTTTCCTTAGCAGCTGGTGTTGCTGTGACTTTTAACCTGCACCTAAGGTTGAGAAACAGCCACCATGTTTCTGTATAACCTGACACTGCAGCGTGCCACTGGCATCACCCATGCAATTCATGGGAACTTCTCAGGTACTTTTCAGTTTTTCTTGGGCTCTCTGCCCCTTTGTCTATATACAATGCATATAGATCTGCGTTTCTGTGATTCTGCACCAAAAGGGTTTGCGACTCAGTGTCTTTGTGATCCTTTGAGATGACCTTTGGCCCAATATGTGTAGTTAGTCTTGAGTGCAATATTTGGTTTGAAAAATGTTCCAACCAAATATTGACCCATTACTCCCAACAGGTACATGTAGAAGATTGAAAGATGGCAATTTGTCGAGAAAGCAACCATTTCGGTCCAAAAACTAGGTAGCAGCAAACTACTGCAGCTATTTTGGTAATGCTTAACAAGGTAAAGTTATCAAATCAGGCCACTTGTTTTTAGTATGACATCCATTAAAACATTAATTTATAGTGTTTTTCTGCCCAGCTTGTGTACCTAAAGTACAACTATGGTTAACTGTCCCATCAGTCAATCTTCTTTATGTACCAGTCACTGCTTCACTGAACAACTATGTCTAAAACTTGGTGTTAGTGCCAAATTATATTTCTAGTGTTTTGGTCATTACATTTCTTTTTAATGTATTTTGTGCAGAAAGAAAAAAGATTTTAAAAGTAACAGGTGACTACAAATCCCAAGTAAAAAAAAATCTCTCTAAAGGACAAGTGATTAAAGCAATGGTGAGCCCTGTGAATACATTAAAATGGTGAAAAACTCAACATCCAAGAATAGGCCATCTCCCAGATAAGTTCTATCAGTCTGTATGCTGTTATCTATGGTTTTGTGGGATCCTCATGGTTTTCCCTTGCAGGAACCAAGATGCAGGAGATTGTAGTGTCCAGAGGGAAAATAATTGAGCTGCTGCGTCCAGATGCCAACACCGGGAAGGTGCACACCCTGCTGACTATGGAGGTGTTTGGGATCATCCGTTCCCTTATGGCCTTCAGGCTGACAGGAGGGACTAAAGGTGTGGTGATGTGGGCCTTTATTAGCATATACAGTGATGACAGGGTTTGTGAACTCTTGAATGTTCTGCCTTTCTGTATACATTTGACCTAAGTTGATCATCAAATTTTGAATAACATCAACCGTATTCACCAAATTGTTAGTTACCTAATTAAAAAAGCAAACATGATCTAGTACTTTAACTGGTCAGCTCCACAAGTTAACGCAGGGGAGTCAAACCAGTTCCATGGAGGACTGAGTGTCTGCAGGTTTTTGGTTTTCCCAAAATTAATCAATCAAGTACAAGGTGAGAGCAAATATCTGCAGACACTCAGCTCTCCATGGAACCAGTTTGACACCTCTGAGTTAACGTTACATCTGCTGTCCTTTCTGATGGGATGGCTGCATTTTTCAGGCTGCCAAACTCACGGATAACATCAATAAAAGAAACCTCACTTTCCTAGCTAGTCAGCTCAACCAGCTAACGTTACATCCATATCCCTTCTGATGGGACAAGGATGTGAACTGACATGGCTGACATATGCAGTATCCTCACCATGCCTCAGTCAATCAATATTTCTGTTTCAAGTCTTTCAGCATTGATGATATGCTCATGAATAATGTTGGCTAAATAGAAAGCTACAGGGAAACATGCTAATCTCTTGCCAGAGATGTGAATTGTTGTTCCTGTAACCTTTTCACCCGATTATCCAAAATCTTTTTGTTGCACTGTCGTGAAGAAACCAGCAAGAAAATATATTCTTAAAGGGTTAGTTTGTCCAAAATCCGTATTTTTCAGAAATGTAACTTACCAACAGATTTTACAGAAGGCCCAAGGAGTAATATTTTCAAACAATCCATTATTCTGCTGTCCCAGTATGTAATTACCGTTATTAGCATTGTCCAAATTCATTAATGTAAACATTTCGTACCGCTATCGCAAAGCTGCACTGCAAGAGGAAAACCACTTCAAACTACGTTCAGTTATCTCTTGCGGTAGCAACTGTATACTGACGAAACAGCCAGCGGAATTGACTGATTTCAACTTGGCACTAGCAAATTTCTTATTGCCACCACACATAGCTTCTGTTGTTCAGCAGTGATGTCAGAGGTGCGCATGAACTTTAACCTCCACAAGGTAGAATTAGGTATATTTTTGCTATAATTTGGCTTTATATATTTCTTAATTCTTACTATGTGAATGTCATGTGCCATGTCACAAGAGTTTCACTGCAGTATGACACTGATATTCGGTGCATTTGATAAACTTAGAACCTTTGGATTTCCTTCGTTCGATGTCAACTTCTGCCTGCTCGTTTGCCTGCTTTTAAATCTTCAGTTAATTAAATCTTACCCACTCTGACATTTAATTATTATTGGGCAAAACAATCCCACATTGTCAATGCAGAGTTAAGAGGTCCACAAACCATTCAGGCTGTGATATCAGAGCGATTAGAGAATGGAGCTACAGAGGGCTATCTAGCCTTTTGCTAGATTTATAATACTTTTTTAAACTGCCATGGCAAACAAAACGTGTACTTTCCTGTATTACTTATTAAATTATGCCACTTTCCAGGTTGATATGCTCCTGGAATGTATCAAGGTTATAAAATGCTGTCTTATTCTAGATAATTTTTTTTTTTAAAGCCCAAACATCAGAAATAGTTTCTAATGCAGATATTTGAGACGTTTTGTGTTTTTCATCCCTAGACTACATTGTGGTGGGCAGTGACTCAGGCCGCATCGTGATTCTGGAGTACCACCCTTCCAAGAACATGTTTGAGAAGATTCACCAAGAGACCTTCGGCAAGAGTGGATGTCGTCGCATCGTGCCTGGACAGTTCCTCGCTGTTGACCCCAAGGGCAGGGCCGTCATGATAGGTAATAAAAAAGATGGGAACTGAAAAAATGTATCTGTGCAAAGAGGTGTCTTGTCCTTGTCTTGAGTGAGTCCCCTATTGCAATGGTCTGTTTATGTCTGTGGTAGTTTAATCAGTATCTCTCTGTCCAGGTGCCATTGAGAAGCAGAAGCTGGTATACATCCTGAACAGAGATGCAGCAGCTCGTCTCACCATCTCCTCTCCTCTGGAAGCACATAAGGCCAACACACTGGTCTACCATGTTGTAGGAGTGGACGTGGGTTTTGAGAACCCTATGTTCGCCTGCTTGGAGATGGACTACGAGGTGAGAGACCGGCACTGACCCCATATGTCAAATGACCTGGGAACTCGTGTCATTTACTAAACCAAACCTCTATGCTTCTGTTTTCTCTATTGTCTCTAGTGTTGTTGAAATGATGAGTCTTCATGTCTCTTCTCTGACCAACCAGTGAAGATATTTTCTACGTATCTGATCCCAACACAGTTGTCATTGTTATAATGTCTCTGCTATTGCAGGTGTCCTGTAAGCCCTCTTCACGCGCACTCACCCATAGCATGTGACTTACCTCCTCCCTCATTCCAGGAAGCCGACAACGACCCGACTGGTGAGGCTGCCGCCAACACCCAGCAGACACTGACCTTCTACGAGCTGGACCTGGGTCTAAACCATGTGGTACGGAAGTACAGCGAGGCCCTGGAGGAGCACGGCAACTTCCTGATCACAGGTAGTGGCTCCGTTTCTCTCCAGCAGAGGGCAGGCTGAGACTGGTCACCAGCTGTCTTTGGCCTTTTTTTTAATCTCCCCTGCTCATTAAGTCCTACCGGCATTTTGCCCTTTTCTTCCATTCATGTTTTTTAGTTTGACAAACTGCTCCTCCATTGTCTGAACTGTTAGAACACTGACATTCTCCTCAACACATACTTTGACCGTCTCCCCTCTTTCTGTCTAGTTCCTGGAGGCTCTGATGGGCCCAGCGGAGTTCTCATCTGTTCAGAGAACTACATCACTTACAAAAACTTTGGAGATCAACCGGACATTCGCTGTCCCATCCCGCGCCGAAGGGTGAGTTTCTGTCATATTGTGTAACCCCTGACCCAGACGGTATTTGTGTTCCTCTGGATACACGGTGGAACAGGGATTGGTGCTGTCACACTGTGCCCTCAATTGTTTTTTGTGTGTCCTGAACGCAGAATGACCTAGATGACCCTGAACGAGGCATGATCTTCGTCTGCTCAGCCACCCACAAGACCAAGTCCATGTTCTTCTTCCTGGCCCAGACGGAGCAGGGGGACATCTTCAAGGTCACGCTGGAGACTGATGAGGAGATGGTGAGTGCACCCTGGACCAGCAGTGGCCTTCCAGTGTGTGGAAGACCAGCGGGCATAGAACAGGACTGTTGAAGTGATGAGTCTACATGTCTCTTCTCTGACAAACCACATGGAGAGACCTTTAACATTTCTGATAACCAACAGGCAGACACTGCTCAGCGTTCACATTATGGGATACTATAGGATTTCTTCACATTCACCGCTTGATTCACTGCAGGTTACGGAGATCAGGATGAAGTACTTTGACACCATTCCTGTAGCCACAGCCATGTGTGTGCTGAAGACTGGCTTCCTGTTTGTGTCTTCTGAGTTTGGCAACCAGTAAGTTATTAATTGCACTGTAATCCCTTTTAATAACACAAATGACACTAGTAAGTCATTAATTGCACTGTTATCCCTTTCAATACCACAATTTACACCAGTAAATCAATACATGCACTGTAATCCCTGTCAATACCACACATTACATCAGTTAGTCATTAATTGCACTGTAAGCCCTGTCAATATCACACATTACATCAGCAGGTTTCTTTAATCACTTTACAATACTCCTTTTTATTCTTGCTCTATTTTTGCTGTTTATATATTTTTCTTGAATTCTGTGCTATGCCACCATTCATAAACTTATTACTCTGTGTTTCTATAATATTCAATAATTATATCAGTTGCTGCTAGTTTAACAGTACTCTTCTTTCTTTCTTTTTTATTCCTGATATTTTACATTGTCTTGTATATTTTTGCTTTATTTTACTGGATATATTTTTGCTTATATATTCTTAACTCTCACTACGTAGTTTGTAAACCTCGAAACAAGTCATTAGTTAATCATGCTCTCTATCTCTTTCTTATAGTTACCTGTACCAGATAGCCCACCTGGGAGATGACGATGAGGAGCCAGAGTTCTCCTCTGCCATGCCCCTGGAGGAAGGGGATACTTTCTTCTTCCAGCCGCGCCCCCTCAAGAACCTTGTGCTGGTGGATGAACAGGAGAACCTTTCCCCCATCATGTCCTGCCAGGTCTGTTGTTGTCTGTGGTTGTCTGTGGGTTGCGCTGGCATTTGAAGGCAGTTCAGTAATCAAGGTCAGGTTGGCATTCCAGGGGATGAGATGCTTGATTGATATAGGAATGCGCAGGCACCTGTCTGCCAGAGTAGTCTAAGATTGTCCGATTGTTTTCTCAGTCACACTATTATTCATTTGAGAATTATTGAGGCATTTTTACATGTTAAGCATCACTCTGCCATCTCAGACAGATCTCCACCAATATTTTGTTATTAAAATTAGGTTCTGGTGTAGAAAGCTGGTTAAAAGGTTTTCATTAGAAATCTTGTGACTGGAGTACATAAAGGACCCAGGCCTGTTTTAAATAAAATAGTTTGTCCCTGTCTGCAGTTTTAGATGTCAAATTCCATGGATTGAGCAATGGGTGAGTTTAGGGTAGAGATTCAGAGATTCCTCTGTTGTCATTAGCTGAAGTGTAAAGGATTTATTTGGGGAAATGGAGGCCTGCAAGTCACCACTATCAGGCCTGCAAGTTTGGACTCATTGCATAGCTTGCATGCAAGTCGAAGTCAAGCAATGCTGGGACAATATCAAGCCTAATACTATGCAAATGTGTTGATATGAAAATCAACAGTGGCATAATGCAGTATTCGTTTTGACAATCTAAAATCAAATTTAGTATTTGTTTGTTCTATATACTCCAGGTTGCCAAATCAGTCAGTGGTATGTTTTTAATGGTTTGGTTTGTCTATAACACTTTACATTTAGTTTACATTTCCTCACAGAGTACACAGCATTGTCAGAATATACTTCCAAAAGTTTGTGTTCTTAACAACTCACTCTTCTCTGACATAGAGGGAGATTGGCAAAAGCACATCCTATCAACACACACCGGTGTTGTTTACTTGTATGTTATCAATGGGACAGGCTGTTCATTTTGGTTTGCATTTGTTACATTATATACATGACTCTGTCCAACAACCTGAAACGCTATTGGTCGACCATCTGCTAGGTGGGAGTTAACACCTTCCTACCATTGATTGGCCAGCAGTTTCTAATCTCCTCTCTGGAAAATGTTTTAGGCCTTAAACTTAAGTTATATTTAACATGTTTAATATGTGAGGTGTTTAACTACTGAATTGTTAGTGCAGCTGAAGAGATTTTACATTTTCATAACACGTTCACATCTTGCTATTGGCTTTGTGTGACTGTGTTAACCACTATGGTGAAAATGTTCTTAGCCTAACAGTGGCTGCATTATACGTTTTATAGACAAAATAAGTCTGAACAGATGTCTTCAAGCAGTTTCAAATGTTGGTTGTTAACCTACGACATGCTGAAAATGTACATAAACACACTTTATTATTAATACATTAATGTTATTAAAAATGAACTGTTTTGGGTGGATTACCTCCTAAATGTACTCCTGTTGAGTCATTTTTGTTTGCTTGTTTAAATGCAACATTAAGGTTTTAATGTATTTTTATTCAATTATTTTGGCAGAATTCTGTCTTTGAAGGCATGATTGAACTTAGCATGGTCTAATACAGAAAAGCATTAAATTACTGGACATATAGAATTGAGAATTGCAGTAAATATCACCACCTTTGTGTGGAATGGCTAGGTCCCTTGCAGTTCCCAGCCCTACAGATTTGGAGCCATATATTTGTTTTATTTGATAAGGCTACTACTTCGCTGTTATCTTCTGCACTTGTTATCTGAATGCTTTTGCTGTGAGCAACAGTCGTATTGCTTGGCAACCCATCCTGCAGTCTTGTGGTGGGGTGTCTGAGTGGATGGAAACAGACAGGCTGAGAGCTGTTCCTCTAACCCTGTCCTTCACAGAAGGTTGTGTTGGACCTATTTAAGATTAGTCAGGGTGTGCTAGTTTTCCTGTCATGGATATCTGATCATCAACATTGGGCTGCTCATCTTGTGATGTTTCCCTTGTTCTAATCATTTCCCATAGCATGTTTTAACCAGACTTTCATTGAGGTTGTGTCAGAGGGGCAGATGTGTCCTTTTGCCATCATCTTCTCTTGCGATTGCTGTTGCTGCAGGCTCTGTGTGTGTCTTAATCAGTCAGATTCACAGGACAGGCTGCTGTGGCTCTTCATGTCCCTACTCTGACTACAACATTCTGATCTCAGCACTATATGCATTCACACCATCTGTGAGGCTAGGTCCTTTTGCACATCACTGTCTCCTCCTTCCACATATTCACATATCAGCAGTTACAACTAGCTGTGAAACGAAACCCCGACTACATGATTAACTTACCACACAGTGCGTGTGCCTAAATTTGTCTGTGGCCATAACGTGTGGTTTTACCATGTAACCGTCTTGAAGTTCCACGAACTGTGTGCGCGGCTCTGAGTGAGAGCGTCGGCTAATTGAGTGTATTGTTTCTTCTTAAACCATGTCTTCCTGTTTAGATTGCTGACCTGGCCAATGAAGACACACCTCAGCTGTATGTGGCCTGTGGCCGGGGACCCAAATCCACCCTCCGAGTGCTCAGACATGGCCTGGAGGTATGTGCACCAAGGCACCATACTATGATAGTATTTAAAGTAGTCATTCCTCTCCTCATCTGTGTTAAACACGGATGTGACTGGCACAGAGCCTACATAAACACCCAAATACCTCATTATAGTCATGGAAATGTTCTCTGTATATAGGATTTCTGTTATACTCATGAAATGTTTTTCTAAACCTAATCGACAACTTAAAAAATGTTAACCAATGCCTCATAGGCCAGTTTAACAGCTGACAGCTCGATTGGGAAAACGGATGAAAAACCATTTAATATTTTGACAATTTCATGTATACTTCATCTAAAGACCTGCATTGCTATACTGAGAGCTTTTGCATGTCTAAGAGGACCTATTTGAGTGTGTGTGTTATTGAGCAGAAATCTCCAAAATGTAGATGATGGAGTTAGTGGGCGGGGTAAGTTTCTCAAATAAAATGTCTAGTCCAACCCAGAAATCTTTGTACCCTTAGATAACCAGTCTTGAGTATGTTTTTTATTATTCAGTTCCTTCCCTTGAAACATGAGATTGCTTTTTTATGTAGAAACAATGAAAGTGATCATTTGTCAACCTCAGACAAAGACTCTGACTTTCACATTGAAAGTGAGTGTGCCTCAGTAGATGTAAACATACAAACGCCGTGACAACTAGCAGCCTGTGCTTAGGCTGAGTTGGTGACACTGCTTTTTCCTTTCAGGTGTCAGAGATGGCTGTGTCTGAGCTGCCCGGAAACCCCAATGCCGTGTGGACTGTGCGCAGACACATTGAAGGTATAATAGCTCATGTAGAAAAATGACCTGCTCTTTGAATACCCATTTTAGGCCCTGGTCCCTTCCACCTCATGGTTATCCAAGTGTTTGGCTGAGGTTGGGTGAGATTATGTGCCCTGGTTTTAATAATATTGACTTTGGCCTAATCTGACATTGCTCTTTTGGTAATCGTCTCACTGCTAGACTTCTCAGAAATCATGTGATTTCTTGTTCCACTGCTGTTGCCTGGCAGAGTGCTGAACACAGACTCTCATTCTTTCTGTCTCTCCTCACGCAAGACTTGTCACATAGAGCTGGTTAACCTGCCAAACTCAGGGATCCTTATTCGCACTGTCTTGCACATGTGGATTATAAAGCCATGTGCTGTTTCTGTAGAGTTTTGTATCATATGCTTGTGGATCTGTGTGTTGGGGTTGTAGGAGAAGGATGTTCTGCTGTTGATGAGCATTATGCATGCACACACTTTGTGATTAAATGCAGTCTCCTTGTTTCAGTTGTGTTGTTTCACGTTAGGAGTTGCTTCAGGTATGAAAGGAATACTGTGTGATGGGTTTTTTGCGCATCATTTACTGTTCATCAGTCTTGGGCTGAAACGGATGTTAATTTTACCGTGTCCTCCAGATGAGTTTGACGCCTACATCATCGTGTCTTTCGTCAACGCCACCCTGGTTCTGTCTATCGGTGAGACTGTGGAGGAGGTGACTGATTCTGGCTTCCTGGGAACCACCCCCACCCTCTCCTGTTCTCTGCTCGGAGAAGATGCCCTGGTGCAGGTCAGTTCAGCAGCCCCACTACACCTAGCCTGCCCAAGGCTTGTACGCGGTCTCTCCTAAGGGAATACAATGCCATGGGTAATAGGGATTAAATGGCATGTGTGGCGAATGTCACTGGGCTGCTGAACCGATTCGCGTTCATGGAGGCGTCAAGCCCAGACATGTCCTGCCCGACGCCTCCACAGATCTGTGTGACCGTAATGACCCTGTTATACAGGTGTATCCTGATGGGATCCGTCACATCCGCGCCGACAAGCGTGTCAACGAGTGGAAGACCCCGGGGAAGAAGACCATTGTGCGCTGTGCTGTCAACCAAAGGCAGGTGGTCATCGCTCTGACCGGAGGGGAGCTTGTCTACTTTGAGATGGACCCTGTGAGTAGTGTGCCTGCATTCCCTGGTGGGGGGGTATTTCCAGCCTCTCCGGTTAACTCTGGACCTGCTGTCTCTGGATATCTGGTAGAGACCTTGGTGATCAGTGTGACATTTGTCCTGTAAATCTCTCCCCAGTCGGGCCAGCTTAATGAGTACACAGAGAGGAAGGAGATGTCTGCCGACGTGGTGTGTATGAGCTTGGCCAATGTCCCACCTGGAGAGCAGCGTTCCCGCTTCCTGGCCGTGGGCCTCGTGGACAACACTGTTCGCATCATCTCCCTGGACCCGTCGGTATGATACGTTTTATAATGTGTTGGCCCTCCCCGTGGGGGCCTTCGGGTTTAAAATGGACCTTTTTCATACTGGCCCCTCTGAGGCATTAACACGCATCAAATCACATTTCCTGATGCGTTTTCCCATCCCAATTCCAGCCATAGCGGGCGAGGCAATTTGACATCTAAATGACAGCATGTCACATTGTTGATTGTGCCCTGTGTTTAGCGTGCGTTCCCATTGTCTCTGTTGGCTGCGTGTGTCACCACTAAACCCCTGTGTGTATCTGTGGTGCAGGACTGTCTCCAGCCTCTCAGTATGCAGGCCCTGCCCGCCCAGCCAGAGTCTCTCTGTATAGTAGAGATGGGAGGAGTGGAGAAGGAAGACGAGCTGGGGGTGAAGGGCACCATCGGCTTCCTCTACCTCAACATCGGACTGCAGGTAGGAGACGTTGGGTGTCTGGGGTAATGGAATGGAATGGAGGGATGCCACGCTGTTGCTGTTGGAGTGACGAGTGTTCAGTTCTCCTCTCTGGTCCGTTTAATCTGTGTTATGTATACAACCCATCGGAGTCGGTTTACTTCTGCCTCTGTGTTATCTTGGGTGTATTAGTGAACCCGCTATTACACCCTACTCTGATTTGAGGGCATGGGTTTGAGAGTTTCAAAGCAGACATTTTGGAATTCAGATGCCCTTTATTTGGTTATAAGTGTAAGTAAATATTGGCAAAAAAGCTGGGTTCAGTTGTTCTGGGTCATTTTTGTTGTCCCTTGAGAACATGAAAACAGCACATTGGTCATAACAAGTGAAATGGCTGAGTGAAGTGTTCTCACTTGGCTAAAATAGCTAGCCTATTATTAGCAACAACAGCTTGACTGCTGTTGTGAGGTGGGAAGACTTTAAACAGTCATTCTATTCAGACTCTGGTTTTCCTGTGAACACATCCAGGGCATATCACCGAGTTCACATCCAGGCGCTCTGATAGTGCTCAGGCTTTACAAACATCTGTAGTCTCCAGTGGTCCAGCCATCTATACGGCTGCATTCTGTTCGCATGTACTGGATGGGTTCCAATTCACCAACTGCTTTGTCAGCAACAACACTTTCACCAATGTCTCTAAAATTAAGAATAAAATGCCCCAAAATTACATCTTAAAATAAACTCTAAAAGAATTCAGAACATTGCAAAATATTTTTCCCTCCACTGCGTTAGAGCAAATACCAGAGCTTCTGTTTCTGACTTGGTGTCTTTCCTCAGAATGGTGTGTTGCTCCGGACAGTCCTGGACCCGGTGACCGGAGACCTGTCTGACACTCGTACTCGGTACCTGGGGTCACGACCTGTCAAGCTCTTCCGTGTCAGGATGCAGGGACAGGAAGCTGTAAGTAGAGGGGCGTTCTGTAGGTCTGTTTTGGCAGCTATTGGGAGGGAAGCTGTAAATGTGGAGGAAATTCCAAAGAGTTAACTACTCTGGAATCGAACTGGTTTCCCACTGTTTGTTCAGCCCTTATCGTCACCATTTCAAAGCGGTTTACAAGGACGATTAAGTGAGGGAAGAAAGGTGGGGGGTTTCCCTGTGGGAATTTCTTATTTACTTTGACAATCAGAATGAACTGTGTGCGTACCCTGCCTTACCTCTAAGCTGTTATCTTGTCCAGGTTCTGGCCATGTCTAGTCGCTCCTGGCTGAGTTATTCCTACCAGTCTCGTTTCCACCTGACGCCCCTGTCCTATGAGACTCTGGAGTACGCCTCTGGCTTTGCCTCTGAACAGTGTCCTGAGGGCATTGTGGCCATCTCCACCAACACCCTGAGGTACCCACACACACATGTCATCAGAAACCTCAACACCTCTTTTGTCATGAAATGACATTGACACGGTTTCTAGCTATGTGGTTGAAATGATGAGCTTTCATGTCTCTTCTCTGACTAACCAATGGAGAGTCTGAAACACCTCTGATCTTAGAAAACACACTCATCACATCATTGTCCGCCTCATCACCTCAACTCATCCCCATTCTCCATAGTAACGCTGCATGACCTTTTCTTAAGTTCTTCCTTTTCCCATGATGGTGGTGTTGTGCCTCCACACGTGTTGAACCTACCTTCCTAATCTACCCAGGATTCTGGCCCTTGAGAAGCTGGGTGCAGTGTTCAATCAGGTGGCTTTCCCACTGCAGTACACACCTCGCAAGTTTGTCATCCACCCAGAGACCAACAACCTGATCCTCATAGAGACTGATCACAATGCATACACCGAGGCCACCAAGGCCCAGAGGAAGCAGCAGATGGCGGAGGTAAGTCTGGGTGGTGGGTGTTGTACTCTTCAGTCCCACAATGCTTTGTTATATCAGATGGTCTGTATAATAATGCAGGGAAATGGAAAACACCTTTAATGTTAGCAAACACACCAATGACTGGTGTATAGATTGATATGGGGTGTAAATGGATTCTGTCAACCTGTCATCCCATTTTGTTTCCCTGTTGACACCCCGGCTGTAATCTTCCTCTGTAGGAGATGGTAGAGGCAGCTGGCGAGGATGAAAGGGAGCTGGCAGCAGAGATGGCAGCGGCGTTCCTGAACGAGAACCTGCCAGAGGCCATCTTCGGGGCACCCAAAGCCGGTTCTGGCCAGTGGGCCTCTCTGGTGCGTCTGGTCAACCCGATCCAGGGAAGCACTCTGGACCTGGTCCAGCTCGAGCAGAACGAGGCGGCCTTCAGGTGAGGAGAGAACTGGCGCCACTGTGGGGGGGCTGGTTTCATGTTACCCACTGGCGTAGTTGCAGATAGCGGTGACATGAGCAATGTGCTCCAGTGGAACCTGGTGTGCTACTCATGTCTTTTTTCTGACTAATCATGTCATTTACTGGAGAACCTAAAATGAACCTTAAGGATAAAGTTATACTGAGATTGCATACACAATGTAGACTTTGCAATGGGCATAAGACTGGTTTGCTTCTTTTGTTTATATGGGTCAAAATATGATCCTTGCACTACCCTCCCTTTTTGAGACAAACCTTGTCCCACTAGTAGCCAACTTGAAATCAGATTTTCATTGTTGGAGCAGCGTGCCCCTTTCACAAAGTGTTAAGATGAACATCTTGCCCACGTTTCTGTATGTTTTTCAATGCTTTTCTCTATCTCTTTCAATGTCTTATTTTAACACATTGGATCAGGTTGTTGATACATTTATTTTCAGGGTGGGAGGTTCTTAGACTCAGTGAAGCATTTTAACTCAGACCAAGGAACCATGTGGGTCTAACGCTCCCTAATGTTATATACCATTACTGGGCCGCCAACATACACAATCCAATTTACTGGTTAAAGACCATGAAACTACCTGGTTTAGCCTAGAGGTGCCGTCATGCTGTTCATCTTCCCTGTCTACGCTGGTTTATTCCCATGGTCCCCTCCCGCCACTCCTCAAACCCTTTGATGCTGTCCGCTTTAAAGTCGTGGACACAGTTCTGACGTCATTTTAAGTTCTCCTTGGCATTGAGTCTGGGATATATTGGAAAAAAACGTATTTACTCTGTCTATTTTGGACTCAACCTTTACTCTCTGGAGCAGATTGTGTGTCAGTCATTTCAAAGACCTCTATCATGGGGATATTTTATTCTAGCTTTGACTCTTAGTCTTTAATTTAGACTGTCCCTTCCTATGTGCGTGTTTGGTTTCTTTTTCAGGCCCCCTCGAGAATCTTTATGGGAAAGCCTTTTGAAGTTTTCTACTCAGAGGGGAGGGGGTTTATATCCGAAATATATCTTTTAACTTTTTTATTGTGTATTACATTTTTGTACACATTTTGTGTGTATTTATCTTTAATTCAATTTTTATTAATTTCCTTTTTATTAATTTATTTTTGTAATATTTGTTGTTGTGCAGAGATTTGGTGGGGCGTCAGGGTGGGTGTGGGAAAGGTACGGAAAATGAATACTTGTGAACCTGGCATTGTATTTATTTTTTGCATATGCTTTTCGCCAGTAAAAACGATTTCATGGGGGAAAAAGTCTGATTTGCAGTACCTTGTTTATCCATGCCAATTACCTCCTTTCCCTGTGTCCTGGCAGTGTGGCTGTGTGTCGGTTTGCTAGCGGAGGTGATGACTGGTATGTTCTGGTGGGCGTGGCCAGGGACATGATCCTCAATCCCCGCTCTGTTGGAGGGGGTTTTATCTACACTTATCGGATGGGTGGGGGAGGGGACAAGCTGGAGTTCATGCACAAGGTGAGTGACTGAGAATCTGACTAATAATAGTTTTTGCTTTTCATTGACCAAAGTGTACACAGGACTTCCCCGTTATTTCTGTCATAATCAGCCTATAAAACTCATTCTTGCCCCTGCCCCTCACTTTCCTTTGAGACATTGGGTACTTTTGGGTAGTTTATAGAAGCAGCCTGTCAGAACTTGGTCATTTTCCTGTTCCATATGCTATAGAGCCTATCAGTGAAACACTGCTGAGAATGTGACCGTAGGAGGAAATCTTTTCATATTGGCAGTGTTGACAGGTGGGTAGGTTATCCCCACAACTTGGCTATTTTTATGGGCCTGGGCAGGTTTACAGATTGGGTTGTATAGAAAAAATAGCATTTGAGCGTGTTTGTGTAGTAGGAGGTATGCGGTATACTGTTAGTTATCAGGCAACTTTGAATACAGGACCTGGCCGTTCCTGACATTGTGGAATTGAGCAATGTTGGAAAAACTGTGTATCCTAGTTTTCTTCCCCCCCAAGCATGTCAAAATATTTCAATAAAACTAAATAATGCCTAAACTACATCAAATCTGCATAACATTGGTCAACATTTCAGGTGACTTTCAGGTAGAATCACAGATGTTTTTTCAGTTGAGTTTGTGAGACAGATGACTGGTTTAAAGGATTTAAACCCCGCCATATAAAATTTGCAATATTCAGTGTAAATAAAATACACTAACATTTGTCACTAATAATATAACTATATGGACGTGAATATGCTGGATGAGTGCAAGCAGCATGGCCAAGTACCCTACAAGTGATGGAAGTCAAGAGAAGGGGATAAATGATGTCGCACCAAAGCAAGGATGGAGAGGAAAGATATAGAGATATAGATGATATATATAGATATTTGTTATATAAAATACGTATTGCAGTATATATATAATGCCAGTTAACTAAATACAGTGTATAACAATGAAAATAGACAACAATAATATTACCTGTGATTAAATCTTGAGTGATTTCATTTTATGTGATTCCTACATCTTCTAATAAGCGTAGTTTTGATGCTCAATGGCAAAATGTATATGGGTGCGTCAGACATAATGAAGAGGGAATGGTATTCTCTGTATGCAAGAGGCTTTGTGGAGCCAATGTGTTAGGGGGCTTGGCAAAACCGCCAGTTTTTATCTAATATGTAAATATATATATTGCTTATATTTTGGTTGCTATTAGGGAGGTCATTGTAGCATGCTTTTGCTGCTGTAGTGGACATGGACAACAAGGCAGAATTAATAATATAATAGTCTTTTTTTCCTAGTGTGTAGGCAGATATTAAATAAAGCATATCACACAGGGGCGTTCAGTAGAGCGTGGGGGTTGGGTTACCACCTTTGACTTATTTTGAGCCAAGAAAAAACCTGCCATCATATCACAGATGAAGCAAATGTCTGCTGCCCCTGTTAACTCTAGAACCGCCAATAGCCGTTTGTGTTTGTCATTAAAATAAAACTGCCATTTTGAAAGCTACACCTCTTCCTTCCATGACTTCCTACTCAGGCGTATATTTCATTGTTCTATTGTCAGAATTTGAAACTGACAAACTATTTAGAGACAATTTACCTGTTTCTTTTTTTGCTGTTTTCTGACTTAATCCGCCAACAGCCCACGGCACTTGGTACCCATGCGCTAATCACCCCTCGCTGAATGCATGACGTCAATGGAAAAAATTGCGATGAATTGGTGTTGAAATCAACGCAATAGCCCCACTAGAACCCCCAGGGGAGACCTGCAAAGACGTGTCATTCACATAGCCTAATCTTCTAATAACTCATCGTTTTCCACAACTTCCTCTAGAAGACACCTATAGATAGTTCATGTCGTCTGTATATTGGCTGTGTAATTTCCAATTTGTACATTTGTAGGGCCTAATAGACTCATGAAAAAATCTATAGCCTGTGTTCTTAGAAATAATTGTTCTTTGTATTCTTAATCGTTTTTATTTCATATGACAAGACCTTCAGTACAAACACATTCTTCAAATTCTTTAACAATTTTAAACAAACAAAATCTGTTATCCATCATCTTTTATTCTATAAAGACTTCTATATAGTTTGATAACGACCCAGTAGATTAACTGATTCTCTGGCTGGATGGTGATGCTGTTGAGGAGAATGTCCATGCTAATAGGGAAAATTTGTTTGCTAATGATGCCAAACTGCGTTTGGCTCTGGCGGATACTGGCTGTCTTAAAGGCCTGGTGGTTCTAGTGTTAAGGGCAGGTGATAACTGGTAACAGAGCCATATGAAGGATTTCCGTACAGTGGCTAGTGGAGTAATCTGACGTCTTTGCTAGCAGCTGCAGTTTAAACTCAAACAAACATTGAAAAACAGCTAAGCATGTGAACAAAACAATGACAATGGCCAAGAAACATGTGGACTGAGTCTCACTTGGACATTTTTGGGTCAAAACTCTTCCGCAGGGCTTCTAACATGAATCGTTCATCTCTCCACTTACCGGTAGGTTACAGTGCTTACAGTCTGCGGTGGTCACTGCTGCTTGTGGTCGGATAAAATTACACCAGGCAATGGCCATGGATGTCCCCTGGGAAACTCCGTCCCGGGTGGTCAGTCACACAAGAAATGCCAGCCCACACTGACGAACTCAATGAACTTCACAGAGTTTGCCCTATTCGTTCACGCTGTATATAATCAATCGTTTTTTACTTGGATCAAATGTACATAACATCAGCCCCTTTTCAGTGCAAAACAAATTGGTGAGAGGCAGAGACATTTTATTCACAGACGACGAGTCGTTCCTACCAGATAATGAATGTGCTTATTAAATCTTAGAGCTCTCCCCCAACCACCCCCTCCGATTTGGTCTCCTTTGAATGTTTTGATGCTAAGGCACCTTGCAGTGGTGCTCTATTCTCATCCCAGAGGAGGAGTTTGGGTGACTGCCAGGTGATTTTTCTGTGGCTCCTCCCTGGCAGAAATTAATGTCAATCCCTGTTTGATTCAACACCATCCTGCACAAAATATTTTATGACCAATTCCCCTCATCGAACCTTTCAACTGAAAGTATTTTTTATCTTGGGACACTGACAGACCAACAGTTCAAAAACCCAATTTACTGTCTAAAACCATGACTTCAAGTGGGGTAGTCTCTGTTTTAACTGTAAATACTCAGAAAGTTGCACAGAATTCATGTTTCTGCTTACAAGACCAGAAATAAGCTCTGTGACCATTATTTAGAGGGAGAATTGCCTGTTAAAGCAGCTGTTGTTGAGATGGTAAAGGAATGTTGTTTTTCTTGGCCAGACTCCAGTGGAGGATGTTCCTCTAGCCATTGCCCCGTTCCAGGGCCGTGTGCTAGTAGGCGTTGGAAAACTGCTACGCATCTACGACCTGGGCAAGAAGAAGCTGCTTCGGAAGTGTGAGAATAAGGTGAGCCTGGAAGCCTGATTTCTTACTCAAACACATATTTCGAAAGCGGGGGTGTAATGGTACACGGCGTTTGTTACACGTGGTGATCTGAATGAATATAGTCTGAGAGACAGGTCATGGAACTGTAACTTACCAACCAAAGTAGCCTAGCACATGTAACGCAGCCTTGTAAATTAATATGGCAAACGGAAACGTATCCTTCAGGTCTCCCATTTGGGAAAGTTACTGCTTTCTAGGTAAAGCTCCACAAGGTAGGATTTGTAGAGTAAAAAAACATCATGTTTTGTCCCCTATAAATGTTGTGTAAGTTGAGGAGGCCCTCTAAGAATTGTTTAGCGACACAGACAGTTCAGTGCCGGTGCAATGTCAGTTTATAGTTTTTGGAGCCTGTCGCAACTTCCATGAGGCAGGCTTTCCTCCTTGTATTTTACCTGGATATATATATACAGTGGGGCAAAAAAGTATTTAGTCAGCCACCAATTGTGCAAGTTCTCCCACTTAAAAAGATGAGAGGCCTGTAATTTTCATCGTAGGTACACTTCAACTATGAGAGACAAAATGAGAAAAAAAATACAGAGAATCACATTGTAGGATTTGTAATGAATTTATTGGTAAATTCCTCGGTATAATAAGTATTTGGTCACCTACAAACAAGCAAGATTTCTGGCTCTCACAGACCTGTAACAACTTGTTTTAGAGGCTCCTCTGTCCTCCACTCGTTAACTGTATTAATGGCACCTGTTTGAACTTGTTATTAGTATAAAAGACACCTGTCCACAACCTCAAACAGTCACACTCCAAACTCCGCTATGGCCAAGACCAAAGAGCTGTCAAAGGTCACCAGAAACAAAATTGTAGACCTGCACCAGGCTGGGAAGACTGAATCTGCAACAGGTAAGCAGCTTAGTGTGAAGAAATCAACTGTGGGAGCAATTATAAGAAAATGGAAGACATAAAACCACTGATAATCTCCCTCAATCCGAGCTCCACGCAAGATCTCACCCCTTGGGGTCAAATTGATCACAAGAACGGTGAGCAAAAATCCCAGAACCACCCGGGGGGACCTAGTGAATGACCTGCAGAGAGCTGGGACCAGGGACCATTTCCAGGCCCGTCTGAGGTTTGCTAAAGAGCATTTGGATGATCCAGAAGAGGATTGGGCGAATGTCATATGGTCAGATGAAACCAAAATAGAACTTCTTGGTAAAAACTCAACTCGTCGTGTTCGGAGGAGAAAGAATGCTGAGTTGCATCCAAAGAACACCATACCTACTGTGATGCATGGGGGTGGAAACATGCTTTGGGGCTGTTTTTCTGCAAAGGGACCAGGACTACTGATCCGTGTAAAGGAAAGAATTAATGGAGCCATGTATCGTGAGATTTTGAGTGAAAACCTCCTTCCATCAGCAAGGGCATTGAAGATGAAATATGGCTGGGTCTTTCAGCATGACATTGATCCCAAACACACCTCCCGGGCAACAAAGGAGTGGCTTCTTAAGAAGCATTTCAAAGTCCTAGAGTGGCCTAGCCAGTCACCAGGTCTCAACCCCATGGAACATCTTTGGAGGGAGTTGAAAGTCCATGTTGCCCAGCGACAGCCCCAAAACATCACTGCTCTAGAGGAGATCTGCATGGAGGAATGGACCAAAATACCAGCAAGTGTGTTAAAACCTTGTGAAGACTCACAGAAAACCTTTGACCTCTATCATTGCCAACAAAGGGTACATAACAAAGTATTGAGAAGAACTTTTGTTATTGACCAAATACTTATTTTCCACCATAATTTACCAATAAATTCATTAAAAACCCTACAATGTGATTTTCTGGATTTTCTTTTCTCATTTTGTCTCTCATAGTTGAAGTGGGCCTATGATGAAAATTACAGGCTTCTCTCATCTTTTTAAGTGGGAGAACTTGCACAATTGGTGGCTGACTAAATACTTTTTTGCCCCACTGTATATAAAATCATAAGTACGCCATAGGGAGCGAAGTTCAGTTACTTACAAGAAATTATATTGGCAACCAGGATGACAAACTGCCAGCATACACTATGAACATTGCAAAGTGAAAGAATACTTAAACTAGCTCTCTACAGCGAGCAACCAGGAACCTTAAGCTAATGTTAGCAAGGCTAAGAATAACATATTCTGAGTTAGTTCTTGTTTTTGGAACAGGTAATTCTATTTTAGGTATTATTCATCGGGACTTCTATATCAGGCATTGGTGCGGTACTGCTTTTTGACCGATGAGTAATTGCAAAATGGTGTAACTAGTGCAGCTGTAACTACAGTGGCACTGGGCAAAGTTTATAACTTTGTAATAAATTAAAAGAAATTTCATGTTTTGCATGTTTTTTTCCCGCTGTACCGAAATCGTATCAAGCGTGACTTTAAATTTTCATTTTTTAAACAATAACCTTTACCACTACAGTAACCTTTACCTAGAATTTACTATATTCAAACACTTTGATATTATTTCAAATGTTGTTCTGTCCCGTGTGTGTTCTGTCTCCTGAGTCAATAGTTTGCAAATATTCTTGACAGCGATTACAGGTTTTATTCTTGGGTGTTTCTGTTTTGTTTTTGCACATCTGGATTTGATAATTATCGGCTATGGTCCTAGCAGATTTTCTGAAGCATTAAGTTGGATGAGATGTTGATTTTTTTAAAAAGAATTTCCACTGATTCTCAGTAGGACTCGACTCTGGGCCACTCAAGGACTCCTGAGGCCATTCTAGAGTTTCTTTCTATTCTTGAGCTCGTTGTCTTGTGTAAATGTAGGTCTTTTCCCCTGTCAGTAATGTTTGTGCTTAAGGAGTGTCTTATCAAAGATTTGCTGGTATTTTGCTCCATTATTGTTTCTCTATCCTTTCAAGTCTCCCAGTCCCTGTTGAGCAAGATGCTGTCAACTGCTGTCACGTGCTGAATTCTCAGGAGTGACCTCGATCTAAAAGCTAGATAACTATTGGCTAAATTATGTTAATGATTGACCAGAATGGCAGGTTGGTAGTTGGCTGGTATAGAAAACATCCAGGCTCAGATTAGGAAGTGATGGGTCAGACTCATGCTTTGGCTGCTGTCTCGTATTGTTGTTTCAGCTTTGGTGGCAAGATTCAATAGTTTACTGTGGTTTAGTGCAGCTGGCAACAATTTCAGAATGTAACGTCAGACCTATCAGCCTTAACACGTTTTGAGGTCTAGGTAATCTGGTACGATATAAAGAGATACAAATAATTTGTCATAAGACATTTGTTTAGAAAGAAGGCTGCCTTTTAATTTGCACTTTCACCTTTCTGTGAAGGGCAAAATCACTGATGAGAGTCGAGAGACAGTCCTCTTGCAGTGGAACAGCTTAGAGGCAACCTAGTTGTTGAGTAGTTTAACGACATCATTTTCTGTTTTCAGCATGTTCCCAACCTGGTAACTGGCATCCATACCATTGGCCAACGGGTCATAGTAACTGACGTACAGGAGAGCTTGTTCTGGGTGCGCTACAAGCGCAATGAGAATCAGCTGATCATCTTCGCTGACGACACCCACCCTCGCTGGGTCACCACTGCCTGTTTGCTGGACTACGACACTATGGCTTCAGCCGACAAGTTTGGCAACATCAGCATTGTAGGAGTCCACTTTTTATAATTTTGTTCCTCTTTGGCACATGTTTGGTGTTGTATCTGATGCTCTATTTCTCAGAATTTTGGAAGATACCTCATAAGGTTTTACACAAATTATGTTGGAAAACATTTAGAAGGCTTTAATTGGGGAAGATGTTTTACACAACATTATTTATCTTCTCAGGTGCGCCTTCCCCCCAACACCAGTGACGATGTGGATGAGGACCCAACTGGGAACAAGGCATTGTGGGATAGGGGTCTGCTGAACGGAGCTTCACAGAAGGTACAGGCTTGCTGCCCCCTTGTCAAAGCTCTATAGACAGGAGCCTGGGAGAACTGTTTTGTGTCAGTGTTGGTCTGTCTGGACCACTGTGTCTTGTTGGTGTGGTTTGCATCGTCCCCGACCAAGTCTGTACCAGACCTGCTCCCCACCTTGGCAGCTTTCCAGGGCATTTTGTGGTTAAACATGCTTTTTCCCATATTGATGTTTATTGGAAGCTTTTAAAAGCAAAAAAATGTTTAGGTAGCCAGTGGGAAATTCCCTCCATTTTGATTTGTGTGGGCATTTGGGGGCAAGTGAGCAACATTTTCTGGGTGTGTATCGTGAGTGAGACTTCTGTAATGTCCTGTTTGTGTCTAACCATGTCTGCACTTGTCAGGCTGAAGTGATCATGAACTACCACATTGGAGAGACGGTCCTGTCCCTGCAGAAGACCACACTGATCCCCGGAGGCTCTGAGTCTCTGGTCTACACCACTCTATCTGGTGGCATCGGCATCCTAGTGCCGTTCACCTCCCACGAGGTACCTGCTGCCGCTGCCTTACACACGTATATGACTCACTGAAAATCTAATGTACACTCACCAATCCATATTCAGGAAATTAGTTTTCATGTCTCTTCTCTGACCAACCAATGGAGAGTCTAAAACGCCTCTGATCACATCATTATACACCATGTTAACCAGTGAACAACTAATGTAATTAATGATTTGTCTTTGACCTACTATCTTTGTTGTCCTCAGGACCATGACTTCTTCCAGCACTTAGAGATGCACATGCGCTCAGAATTCCCCCCTTTGTGTGGCAGGGACCACCTCAGCTTCCGCTCATACTACTTCCCTGTTAAGGTGAGTACTCACTGATCAGGTTAACTTCCTATTCCAACCGTCTGGCCAGGCGAAGAAACACACACAATACTTCCTGCTCCTACTGCTTCGGCTGGGTTTTTTTATTTGCCAGATTTGAAAAAAGCTAAGAAACGACTGTCATGTCTCTCTCTCTCTGCTAAACATTATTACATGGTTGCATATTGAGTTGGTACAACATTGGAAGAAGAGTAATATTGGGTGTAATTGGGATAGTTCAGAAAATGATCTGAATGGAGGTGAAAGGGGAGGAAATGCCCAGATTTCTGTTTTTAATTAACCTTGCATTTTTTCATTTCTGTCTGTTTGATACAGATTTCTATAGTATATGAATAGATAAGCCCGATAACAGATAAGCCGGATGATGATGATGATGATGATGACGAATAGATGAATAACATGCAATAAGTTGATGTACTAGGCCAACATGAGTTGACTTGATGGCAGTTTCTATTCTGTTTCCTGCTCACCTCATCACTCAGAAACAGGCTTGAGATGCTGTGCTTATTCTGCGTTGCAGTTGCAGCTAATTATCTGTTTTTTGTTCTCCTACTTCCATTAAAGTATTGATGCATTGGGTAGGACTTTAATATTTGGATTAAATGATTTTGAGGCCTGTTTTTTGCCCTTCCGGTCAATGTACCTTCTGTTTCTAACCCCTCCATGTTTCTGGTTGGTGTTTGCAGAATGTGATAGATGGAGATCTATGTGAGCAGTTTAACTCCATGGACCCCCATAAGCAGAAGAGTGTTGCGGAGGAGCTGGACCGTACACCCCCTGAGGTGTCAAAGAAACTGGAGGACATTCGCACACGCTATGCATTCTAAAAAAATTGAAAAAATACGTTTTAGAAACACATACTAACTTGGTTGAGGTGAGGACAAGTGGAATGCTCATGGTTTCCAGACAGGAAGTAGACTGAACCATTTTCTGCGATTCCACCATCCTTGGACACCCAAAAATGACCTTTAGTGTCTGGTTGTCCATTAACCCTAACACTTCACCAGTTGTGGCCAATGGTCTATGGTCAATATTTACTGAGTGGTTTTCAGTCACAGGGTGTCATTTAAAGTTTTTGTAAATTTTTTAACAGTTGACGATGTGTATAGCATCAATGCTACAGGTGAATAAAGGAACAGTCATTGGGTTTGATAGCTTGTATCGTTTGGTCTAGTGAACCTTATGATAGGTTTAGCTCAACCGCTTTGGCATTGTGTAGTGTTGCAACAATCCGTTTTGAGAGTTTTTGCTGTACTTGAGTGCCACAAATTAAATGGACTTTTTTCTTCACTGTTGTAAGAAATGTTATTCTTCAACAGCTGTTTATGTGCTTCATTTTTTTGTTGAGAAATTGAGTTGACAGGATTGTGTACAATAGTTAAGGAATATTGCAGGATTGTGGACCTCAGTGGGGTTTTTTGCCCTAGTCCTGTAAACTCCCAGCATCAGCCACATTTCCCACACTGTAGGAGAGTCATAGCATTCCATATTAGTCATTGAGGCAGGATGTTTTTGTAAATAAAGTTTTTTTTTTTTTTTATCTGTTGTACTGCTTTCTGTGTCCCATTTTCTCTGTTAAAGTTATATGGGAGGGGCACCAGGTCAGTAAGTTAGGTGACAAGGCCCTCTGGTGCTTTCACCGTATGTACAAGAAGCATAAAGTGTGATTGAAATTTAGATTCATTGTATTTTTGACCTACACAAAATATCATTCCGTGCCAGAGTAAGCAATTTGTATACTATATGAAATTAATAACTAAAGTGGTAGTTGCACCCACCTAAAGTTGTTTACGTCAAATTCATGTTAAGAAATCTAAAATTATTTCAGATTCCATTTAACAAATTCTATTATAATGATAATTTTTTTATTTGTGATGGGTTGGTAGATTAAGAATAACAAATCAGACATTTAGTATTTCTTCATGAATGGTGAAGTTGATAATTAAAATTAATTGTGTTAAACTAGTGGCTCACAACCTTTTTCAGTTACTGTGCCCCTAAAAGATTTTGCACTGCTTTGAGTTCCCCTGATGTACCTCATGTTTATTTTACTAGAAAGCCTATGGTGCCATGAGTGTTTGCGTACCCCCAGGAAGAAAAAAGGTGCTAAGTGGGTGTTTCAGCCATATTGTAGCTACAATGAAAACAAACAGCAGAAGAATACAGAAATAGCAAATATTCCCAAACCTGGCATCCTTTATGCAATTAAGGACTAGCATTAAACTGCAACACAAATAAAGGAATAGACTTTGGCCTAAATACAAAGCCATATATTTGAGATGGATAAAAACTAATGCATAACTGAGTAACTACCTTTTCAAGCATGGTGGTGGTTGCATCACGGTCTGACTGCTCAGCAAAGAAATGAAATGCAGATAAGCACTTGCAAAATTATACCGGAAAACCTGTTTTTGTATGCTTCACACAAATACATTTTTTAGTATGACTATAACTAACACTGACAGGCCAAATCTACACATGAGAAAAGAATGAAGGTATTGCTGAGTGTCAATTTTTTATTTACAAATAAGACTTTACAATTTCTGTATAATATAACATTGGGCTGGTTTCACAGAACCTGATAAAGCCTATTTGTGGGGGGAAAATCATGTTCCATTTGTATACATTTTGGATATTTCCTCTACTGCCCATTTGCTTATGTTTAAGGAAAACTTTAATGCCAATTTCTGTAGAAGCTGGGGAAATGCATAATCCTGACTTGGATTATGCTTTATAGACTCAGGACACAGCTCACATGCATTTTTTACTTTTAAAAATGTTCACCGGGCACAGCCAGAGAAGGACTGGCCACCCTTCAGAGCCTGGTTCCTCTCTAAGTTTCGGGAGGTTTCCCTATTCATTGTGCATCAACCCTGTTGTTGCTTGCTCTGGATTTTCAGGTTAGGTGTTTTGTAATACCATTTTTGACAACTGCTGATGTTAAAAGGGCTTAATAAAATATATTTGATTAATTGCAGGCGTCCTCGCCATGATCCCTGGGTAATCACCGAGCAGGATTCAAACCCTAGTCTCAAAATAAAGCTGCTATCTGCAACGCAATGATTTTACCACTGCGCTATTCAGAGTCCCCACTATTCATCATAGCATACTGCATCTCTACATTTATATCCACGTTATTCATATCATAGCCAAGTCTTTAAGCAAAGAGGGTACTGATTTGCTGACAGGGGTCTGGGCTAACACGGCCCTATGATTGGCCTTTTCATGAGATCAGACCACAGATGTGACAGTTTATTCCAAAAGGCAATGTTAATTGTTAGGAAAGACTTGGCACAATCATACTGACTTTAATTGTGTTTCATACTTAATAATCATAATGGTTTTTGGATATTAAAACCTAAGATATTGGGCAAAGATATACATCTGTCACTAACATTTAACAGACCAAGAGTTATGTTGAGTCATGCCCTTTTCATTTATTCAATGTGTCACTAAACAACAGACCATACTATTGTGCCATACTTGAGGTTAGTGTTGGGCCTTGAGGTTGATGAAAATGCCAGGAATATAGGCAGGTTTGCATATTACATAGAAATGTTTACAAAGTAATAGTGTGGTATTACTTTGTACTGTTTATGCATATTTGTGTAATTAGTGTCACACCCCAGTGGATGTTGGTTTGGTTATCAGGGCATAAATAAGTGCTTTTTCATTGGAATTCAGAATTCACTGGCAACAGGTTTTTTACTAAAACAAGATAACTCTTGAGGCTCCCCTGTCCTCCACTTGTTACCTTTATTAATGGCACCTGTTTGAACTTGTTATCTGTATAAAAGACACCTGTCCACAACTTCAAATCCCAGAACCACACGGGGGGGACCTAGTGAATGACCTGCAGAGAGCTGTGACCAAAGTAACAAAGGCTAACATCAGTAACACACTACGCCCCCAGGGACTCAAATCCTGCAGTGCTAGACGTGTCCCCCTGCTTAAGCCACTACATGTCCAGGCCCGTCTGAGGTTTGCTAGAGAGCATTTGGATGACCCAGAAGAGGATTGGGAGAATGTCAAATGGTCAGACAAAACCAAAAAAATTTTTTTTGTTAAAAACCCAATTCGTCGTGTTTGGAGGAGAAAGAATGCTGAGTTGGATCCAAAGAACACCATACCTACTGTGATGCATGGGGGTGGAAACATCATGCTTTGGGGCTGTTCTTCTGCAAAGGGACCAGGACGACTGATCCGTGTAAAGGAAAGAATGAATAGGGCCATGTATCGTGAGATTTTGAGTGAAAACTTCCATCAGCAAGGGCATTAAAGATGAAACGTGGCTGGGTCTTTCAGCATGACAATGGTCCCAAACACCGCCCAGGTAACGAAGAAGTGGCTTCATAAAAACCATTTCAAGGTCCTGTTGTGACCTAGCCAGTCACCCGATCTCAACCCCATAGAACATCTTTGGAGAGAGTTGAAAGTCCGTGCTGCCCAGCGACAGCCCCAAAACATCACTGCTCTAGAGGAGATCTGCAAGGAGGAATGGGCCAAAATACCAGCAAGTGTGTTAAAACCTTGTGAAGACTTACAGAAAACGTTTGACCTCTGTCATTGCCAACAAAGGGTATATAACAAACTATTGAGAAGAACTTTTGTTATTGACCAAATACTTATTTTCAACCATAATTTACCAATAAATTCATTAAAAACCCTACAATGTGATTTTCTGGATTTTCTTTTCTCATTTTGTCTCTCATAGTTGAAGTGTGCCTATGATGAAAATTACAGGCTTCTCTCATCTTTTTAAGTGGGAGAACTTGCACAATTGGTGGCTGACTAAATACTTTTTTGCCCCACTGTGTGGATGCGGGCCGACATGCTGGCATCAATGAAACGAAAAGCTTGATGCCTGAAATGCTAAAATGTCCTCCGTGTACACCAGTCTCTCTTGATATTGTTAACTAGATTTTCTTAACATCATTTGACCATACTGTCTTAATGTCATTTAAGAGGGTGGGGGGTTGGATTTATTACACAATCCGTCTCCAAAGGAATTAACAGTACCATTAAAAACATGAAAATAGGCTTTATATTAGATATGTTCTCCACATTAACTTACTTAAGCTCTATTTGTGAATGTGCTCCATTTTAAAATATAAAACCAATGACAGGTGAAGTGAATAACACTGATAATCACATTATCATGGCACCTGTCAGTGGGTGGGATATATTAGGCAACAAGTCAATATTCTGTCCTCAAAGTTGATGTGTTAGAAGCAGGAAAAATGGGCAAATGTAAGGATCTGAGTGATTTTGACAAGGGCCAAATTGTGATGGCTGGACAACTGGGTCATAGAATCTCCAAAACAACAATTCTTCTGAGGTATTCAGGGTCAGGAGTGGTCAGTACCTATCAAAAGTGGTCCAAGGAAGGAAAAGCTGTGAACTTGTGACAGTTCAGGGGCATCAGGGGTCATTGATACATGTGGGAAACGAAGGCTGACCCGTGTGGTCCAATCCAACTTATGGTACCTCAAATTGCTGAAAAAGTTAATGCTGGTACTGACAGAAAGGTGTCTGAACACATAGTGCATCACAGTTTGTTGCATATGAGGCTGTGTAGTCACAGACCCATCAGGGTGCACGTGCTGACCCTTGTCCACTACCAAAAGTGCCTACAATGGGCACGTGAACATCAGAACTGGTCCACGGATCAATGTAGGAAGGTGGCCTGGTCTGATATAACAGATTTCCTTCAGCAGGCCATTCATCACATGGATGGCCTGCTGCGTGTGTGTCGCTAACCTGGAGAACACATGGCACCAGGATGCACTATGGGAAGAAGGTAAGCCGGCGGGGACAGTGTGATGCGTTGGGCAATGTTCTGCTGTGAAACCTTGTGTCCTATTCATGTGGATGTTACTTTCACACGTACCACCTACCTGAGCATTGTCGCAGACCATGCACCCCCTTTTATGGCAATGGTATTCTCTGATGGCATTGGCCTCTTTCAGCAGGATAATGTGCCCTGGATCAGGAATGGTTTGAGTAAAACAATGAGTTCAAGGTGTTGACTTGGCCTAAAAATTATTACTATAATGAATTAAATGCACTGAATAACACAGTGTCATTCTGAACCATTTTTGTTCCACAAGGTGATAACAGTTGATGCGATTATTCGCAAATGGAAGAAACACAAAAGAACTGTCAATCTCCCTCGGCCTGGGGCTTTATGCAAGATCTCAACTTGCAAGTTGCAATGATCATGAGAACGATGAGGAATCAGCCCAGAGCTACACAGGAGGATCTTGTCAATGATCTCAAGGCAGTTGGGGCCATAGTTCCCAAGAAAACAATGGGTAACACTACGCCGTGAAGGACTGAAATCCTGCAGCAACTGCAATGTCCCCCTGCTCAAGAAAGCACATGTACAGGCCTGTCTGAAATTTGCCAAAGCACATCTAGATGATTCAGAGGAGAACTGGGTGTAAGTGTTGTGGTCAGATGAGACCAAAATCAAGCTCTTTGGCATCAACTCAACTCGTTGTGTTTGGAGGAAGAATGCTGCCTATGACCCCAAGAACACCACCCCCACAGTCAAACATGGAGGCGGAAACATTATTGTTTGTGTTGTTTTTCTGCTAAGGGGATAGGACAACTTCCCCACAACAAAAGGACGATGGACGGGGCCATGTACCGTCAAATCTTGGGTGAGAACCTACTTCCCTCAGCCAGGGCATTGAAATTTGGTCGTGAATGTGTATTCCAGCATTACAATGTCCCAAACCCTTGGCCAAAGCAACAAAGGAGTGGCTCAAGAAGAAGCTCATTAATGTCCTGGAGTGGCCTAGCCATTCTCCTGACCTTTATCCTATAGAAAATCTGTGGAGGGAGCTGAAGGTTTGAGGTTGCCAAATGTCAGCCTCATAACCTTAATGACTTGGAGAAGATCTAAAAAGAAGTGGGATGAAATTCACGCAAGTTGGAACAGCCTGTGATTTCAATAGTTTACTTTGATTATCTGTGTGAGTTTGAAACCAGCCCTCAATCAGTTGGTGGTTTTGGTTTCCATTGACTGTTGTTACACAATTTAGTTTGCAAAGAATTACACAATGTACAGTAAACATTTTGATCTTTAATATATTTCATTAATCAAGACCCCATTTAAGATTTAAGTGTTCCCTTAATTTTTTGTAGCAGTGTATTTTTGTGTTTTTAAACAATAAACCATTCTATTCCACCATTTCCTGTAAAAAATGTGTATCCTTTTAGAAAAATGTATGGTTGCCTACATAACTAGAATGTACACTAGCCTATGAGAAAGGTCACATGAACACAAAAGAGCCACAAGGATTTAATAAATACATTTAATCTTTTTACTTTCACAGGATGTGAAAAATGCATTTTAATCTATACAAAATAAATATTGCAATGAGAGAATGTTTTTCGGTGAAATACAAGGGAATAAAAGGTAAAATACATTATAATACCTGAAATGCATTTCGAATAAAGTAACATATATCCATCATACATTCTACATACATTTTGCATTGCAAAAATATATTTATTTTCCATACGGGTGATATCAGTAAGAATAAAACCTGATCAGCAGGGTGATTCCAATTGCCACTTGTTTGAGGGTGTTAGGTCAATGTGGAGGAGATGAACATTTCCGTAATTAAAGAGTCATTGTTCTTCATCTTGTGGGATTTCCCCCCTGACGTCTTTTTGTCTGGACAAGCAGATGGTGTTTAGATGATTTATTTGGTTTGAGTATTTGGGGTCTGCATGGAATGCCCCTAGCTGGTGTAATGATGACACAAAGTAGCCTACACGGATTGGAATGTTTATTAATAAGACTGTAGTGTATTTACCGGTTCTCTCCAACTTTTCTCCACCTGAACCCCTTATTTTAGATATGATCTACTTTTGCACCTCACCCATAACCCCCCCATAAAACCCATTCATTAACATATTGATTTTATGTTTTTTATTTATGAGTTCTGTTCTGCTTTAAACATACTATAATGCTGTCTAAAGAAACAGATACTCCACTACTTTGCAATGTTGCCTAAATATTGGTACTCTACTGCACAAGAATGTATGATAAATAGACTAGTAAACTGTGGAGCACACTACAATATTCACTAAAGACATCTGTACCCAATTTACTCAAATATTAGCTGAGACTGGTAGCCTAATCTAGTAGACTAGAAAGTTTGATATTGAGACAGGTACTCTCAAATTATTGTAGAGAATAATGCCTATTAAATATCTCAAATGGCTGAAGGTAAGCCACAAGGCCTGTTCAAACTTGTGCATCTCAGTGTTAAAAGGAGCCCCTTGATGTGAAACAATATTGTATCACAGATAATTGGCTTTCATCACCAGTAAATTTTTGTCAAACCTTCCTAGATCAGCTATCACTCTGTCTTTGTACCATCAATTCATCAAGGTTATTTAATCGAATGAGCATTTGAAGTGAAGGAATGCAAGGGAGTATGCCTCCTTTGGCAGTCCCCAGGGCTTAACTAATGGATTATAAATTATCCACGTATGTCATTGGGAATGTTGTACGGAAATAAACGGAATATTCGAAAACCTCAGCAGATCTGCTTCAGAAATTCGACTAAAATCATCTAACCTCACCTGAAACCACTCAGGTATAATTTAACATTCTTGATGTGCCTCAGAACCACAGTAAAAAGCCCAAAGAACATGGTCACACGGGCGTTTGTTGCGGGACAGTTTGCTAGAGCAAGCGTGCTTTGTTCACTATGGACTCAGTCCTTAACAGATGCAAGTCATGTTAATGTCGTACGATGATGATCGCCAACAAAAATGACTGACATGCCTGAGTGATTGTAGTCCACTAACTTTGAAGCACATCAAAGTGTATAAGCCAATGTAGCCTAATGTGACGTCCTCACATTAGGACGAACACGAAAAGAAAGTGTTAAGTCAAGGGCGCTATATCATTATGGACAGACGTAGGCGGTATGGAAAGTGAAAGTAAAAATCTGACATCATCGTGTGCTAGAAGAGCGTGAGCATGTAAAAGCTCGTATAATACGTACATAGACAAGACGGTCAGAAGGACAATTTATGAATATTAGCTCATTTTGGAGAGCTGGCGGCAAAGAAAGTAAGTTTTTCGAGATTTCATCGAAGATCGTTTGGTTTTGCGTATATCATCAACGCGTTTGAAGACGGACAATTCGTGCAATTTCCATTAACCAGGAACCTACGAGTTATTGCCTAGACTTGCAAGTTATTTGTGTGACCATGTGTGCTTCTTATATCTGCTGTGCATGGTTAGTCTGAAGATACTGGAGTTTGGTCAAGTGGAGAGTTTTGGCGGCGTTACAGGTGTGTTGTCGCAGGTGAATATGAAACATGTGTTACAGGTTACACATATCGTAAATGTGCTTAACCCATTCAGTAAAAGTGTTTATCATCGTTCTAAAAATAAGTTAGAATATGCATTATGCATCACTAATAGGCATCTACAAAATATTGTTCAGTTGATATATATAGGCTATACATAAACTATTTGTATGTAAACAAAATATATAGTTTTAAGGGTTTAATGTATGTGCATTCATCTTCAGTACATTCAATTCAGTGTTATTGGAATTTTAAAATACGATGGCTAATTTATTATTGATCTCATAGCAGATTTTTTTCTCTAGTGAATTAAGATGACTTGTCTATTGATTTTTCTAATGCTGTTTTTTACATGAAGTCATTACCTGTTTAAATCCACTATAAACAAGGCATCGCGTATAAAAAATGTAATGTAAGTTTAACTAAAAGTTAGTGAAATGTTACTAAAGATTTTAAATGCTTATTTGGTACTAAATACACCCATTCATTTTAGGTTTAGAATGACGGTTGACATTTTGTAAAAAAAAAAGTGCATTTACATTGATTGCATGTACATTGATTAATTCATCTTAGCCACACATAGATCAAACATAACATTTTCTATTACCAAATAATTTAATTATCGTATTGTATTTTTCACTGCTGAAATCTTTGTCCCGATTAAATAAAATGTTAATCTTGCTGTCAGTACAAAAGATGGATAAAATATGAATAACCCTTTCCTTTGCCGGCCAGTAGTAGTGCAGGTTGGGTTGTACAATTCTGGTAAAGATCACAGGTTTCCCCGAAATCCCAGTCAATTCTGTAATTATTTTGGAAATCCGGGATTTGCGGGAAAGATATAAAGAATTGCCACTATGCGATGCAAATACTTAAAAATAAGACTTTAGCATGTCTTTAATATATGAAGAGTTAATAATTGATTAATTCATAACGAAGAATCCAGGCACATGTAAACATTTTCTTAAGAATTGACATGCATGTAAGACTGTTATTTGTCAGTGTAGGCCTACTCTTTTTGCTATGCATTGTTCTAGTTTAATATAAATACCATGTGTATATGTCATGTCAAATACTGGCATCATCCTTTTCCACAAGTTATTACAGCTGTCATGGTGCTGAGTTTTAGGCCTAGGGCACTAGTCATTTGTATCTTGATTTCCTTAATTTTTTTGGAAACTGATCACTTTACATCATTTACATGATTTTTATGTACAAAAACGTTATTGAGAAGTGGGATTACATAATTCACCTATGCTTTTGAATATTTTGTGATTTATATCACATGTGGCTTTTCAATATACTGTATTTCAGTGGCAGATCCAATAGATTTTTCAGTGTTTAGCAAAAGTATTCAGAACCCGAATTCTTTCATACAACCAAATTATTTTGAATCAATTATCATAAGGCAACATTGGTATTATGTTGGAACATATTTGTAAATTAACATAATTATGTTATGTTTATTTACAAATATTTGCGTGTTTAAGTATTCAGCCAGTGTGCACTGGAAACCTCAAGTTTACACAGATGAAAGAAATTGTAACTTTTAAATTGGCCTCCACCTGTGAATCAGTAAAGTTGCCATCACATTTTGGATTGGATCTGAAAAACACTTTTGAAGGATCAATGGCCAGGCTGTAAATCTGAATTAAAATGAAGACAGAGTATTCTACAGAAGTTAAAGAAAGTTTTGATGACCAATTGAGAATAGTTTGATCAATAATCAAGAAGTGGAAGCTGCATCATACAGCCCAGGTACTGCCGAGAAAAGGCTATCCCTCAAAACAGTGTTATAAAAATCACTATGAAGGGGCTACAGAATTCAGAGGCTGGGAGTGGAGTAATGTTGGACTAGTCAACCATATCAAGAGCTCTGCATAACACTGGTTTGTATGGGAACCAGTCATGAAACAAGTTGTTTCTAAGACTACTAAAACAAAAATAAGCTGTTAAGAAGTAATATCTGAAAGCTGTTTTTGCAGCGAATTTAGACTTTTCTGGCTTTTTGAGCATTATGTAGAACAATCACAGTGCCATACAAAGAAAAGCAATCGGCAAATTATTGTAAATAATTTACAAATATTAAATAGAAAATAATTGATTGCATAAGTATTCACCCATTTGCTATGACACATCTATATGAGCTGTGGTGAAACCAAATGTCTCTTGAAATCACGTAATAGGTTGAATGGTTCTACCTGTGCACTTAAGGTCTTGTACATTATTTCTGGTTAAATACACCCGTTTCTGGGAAGTTCCAAAGTTGGTCAGTACAATTCTTAAAAAAACTACATAATGAAGATGAAGGCACCAATCCGGGGTAGGATATAAGAACATTTTCAAGGCACTGAATATCCCGACAGTGAAATATACTATTAAGAAAAGGAGACAATATAGCAAAACTGCGAATTGGTCTACACAAGCTTTGCCATCCTACTGAGTATCTGGGACTGAAGGGCATTCGTTTGGGAGGCACCAAAGAAGCCTTTGGCATTTCTAGAGGAATTAGTCTTCCAAGGCTGAGCTGGGAGACACTGTGTATACTGCAACAATAGCCTGGGCACTTCACAAAGTGTTCTTAATGGGAGAATGGCAAAAAGGAAAAAACTCAAATTCTGAGACCAAGAGGAAGAAGATTCTATGGTCGGTTCAGATTTTTTTGTTGCTTTTTGGCCTCAACAGTGAGCATAATATTTCGCCCAAGTCTAAACCATACATCATCATTTGATAGTACAATTAATAATTTATTGAAATTCTGTCATGATACCCAAATAATCTATAAGTGCTTCAAGTGCAAACAACTATTGAAACAAAGCTGGTACTGGTTAAGTTGCATTTTCAATCATACATATTAGCCAGTTAGCTAGTTACAAAAGTAAAAACTGCAAATGTATTTTTTAATAACACCAAATATATGCAGGGAACGGAATGTTGAAAGAAACAAAACAGTTGATTAAAACTAAAATACAAACAATTTGAAACTTTACAGGAGCTCTGTGTTTTAATTACTGCCAAAGAAACATGGCAAATATAGAACAGGCCTTTTGACATTTCAGCATGCTAAATATTTTACATTGGTTATTTCTTGTCCTTTCAATGTCTAATAATTCCTGTCTGTGTTGCAGGTCAACTAGGAGTCAGAAGTTCACTGTCCTATAAACAGAGTGTACTCTGAATCCAAGGCCTTCAGTGTGTTAAAACAGGGACCTCAGTTGGAACATGGTTCATTCTACAGCCTGGCTCCTAGGGGCCCTATTAGGTAAGTCTAGGGGTGCCTGTGCATTTTTTAATAATTTTGGAGCCTGGGCTTATGTCACATTGACCTGCAGCAGCTCCCCTGGGACCTGTCAGGCTCAAGGCTCCCATATTATTGGAAAAGACTTCCTAATGTAGTTGTGTGAGATCACAACAGAGATCATTATTGGGACACAAGTGGCGTTATTCCCAGTCTTAATAATTTGGTATGCTTGTGTTGCAATGGACTGAGTGAGCGGCTGTGACATCAGCCACTTATAGGCTCACAGAGCTAAGAGCCCATTTAAAGTTTGAAGAATTGCATCTGTCCACTGACGTTGTTTTTAATATAATTTCACATAGATCCACATATCTAGAAGGATTTTTGAATAGGAAAGTCAGGCTAGAAATTGCCAAAGAGAAGTAGTGTAGAAAACATCAGTTCAGGCATTGAGTGAGTCTGGTTCCTGTTGCAAACCAAAGAGCAAGCGGTTTAACCGAGGTATCTTTTTATCTTTCTAACCACATCCTGTAACAGAGAGACACACACAGGACTATAAAGGGAGATTAAGAAGGTATATTGAAAGCAAAAGGGGGGATGAGGTGACTCAGAAATATGGATATCGGATGTTTTAGCTCCCGACTGTAGACTCAGATTGTGCGGTAAGGCACATTTATAGAGCTTTGGGAAGTGTTTTTAAAGTCTTTTGAGACTTTGCTGACTCTGAGTCTCTATACAGTGGTCTCTGTCTAAGCCCTTTACCACAGTATGTAACCACACTGATCAAAAACAGACTGGCCTGGACTTCATGTCACCACAATCCACTGCCAGGCTGGAGGAGAAAAAAAACTGTTGTCAAAACTGGAAAAACAACCTCAATCTGAGATAGAGGATCAAACAGAATAATCCTGTTCTCAAAAATGATAGTAACAATGTTCCAGTGCCATTGCTGTGTTTTGAAGGTCTCCTGCCCTTGACAACATGCAGATTACTGTTCATTATTTTAGCAGAGATTACTGGGGTGAAAATAAGTCTTCACTTCGTATGGTAATCTGTCTCGTTGAAATAATGAATCCGATGGAAACAGGAGATAGTGGTTGAGCGTCAGTTATGTTTGCATTGCTGTCAGCCTGCTACCTAGTGGTCTTGCTAGCAGCTACGGCCTTTCTTTGTACTGTGAGAGACTGTCATGTCTGATGTCATGTGTGTGTTGTCCTAGGTTTGATCTGGGTGCTGCCTGTGTCAGCGACACCTACTACTGCCCAGTGCACGTCTTTGAAGACGCTGGGGAGTAAACTCACCGACAGACGCCGTTACATGGTGAGAAATGGAGAACAGAGAGAGTGACTGGCTACTCTGGAATATTAATAAAATGATCCATGATCTAGTAGACTCTTGTGTGGACAGACGTGAAAATCTCTCCTGTCTTTTCAACAGAAACACAATTTCCCAATTAATTACACCATCAGAGTTCATTATGAGGAGGTCCTCAGGCTCAGCAATGTCACCAGGCTGGTGAGTGCTTCCCTTTGTTTCCCAAACTTTATTGTTACCAGTCAACTTTTACTGCTTCCAGATAGGAAGTATCTAGGCTTTCATACCATCATCCCGGCATACAAATATGGGTACTCTTACATTTGAAGAAATCTACTGAATATGCACAGTCTAGAAATTAATGATTATTTTAAGCAGGTATTAATGAACAAGAATACCATATTTTGAGTTAAATTGTGTTAGACCTACTATTCTATACAGTCTAAAGATTACCTGGAAATAACATGCATACTCTATGAATGGTTTGTTCAATCACAAAATTTTATTGACAAGTTAAGGTTTAAAGACAATAAAAACCTAGTATTACTGTGTCTAGTTCTATTACTTTAGGAAAATTATTTAATAATTCTTTTAATAATAATAAAAAAACTTTTTATATAATTCCACAGAAAAAAACACTACTGCGTTCTTGATAATGTTATCTTTGCGGTAACTGAAGGAATCTTCTGCCCTGGTCCTTCCCCTAAAAGTTACACCTGTGTAGCTTATATAGGTGCATCATTGGCCCTACTCTCCCTGATAGGGCTCCCACTGAGTTCTTCAGTCCACAGTTTACTGACAGCTTCATTTAGTTCTTTTGTTCTTTCAACAAACAAGATAGTGAACTTAGCCTACTTTTTCCTGATCATAGTAAACATAAATATATGTTAGTTATACCAGAAATAATAGTTTTCCACACCCAACAGTTTAGTACATATTTTTACTTCCACGGGCTTTTGCAGTTGATTAAATGAGATTGAGCTGCAAAATAATGAACCGACATGTGATTTAGGCTACATGTGATTTGTGATTTAGGCTATTGCACGCTCTGATCAGTGACGGACAAGCAAACAAATGAATGGGGTAGGCCTACTTCCTCACCAAAGGCTACTTATTTACCCAACCAAAAATAAAATGACCAAATATACAGACAGTGATTGTTTATTATGCAGGTAACAGGCATAGGAGTAGGCTACTAAACAAGTGAAGCGCAAAACTAATACATTTTCACCTACATAACAAGCCAGCAGATATATTGTTGTCATTCATTTATGAGTTAAAAAACAGTTCAGGGAAGTTATATTGAACACATAAATGACAAGGTAAAGGAAGTTAATTACTACCCAGTGATGACATAAAAAGGAAGTGTGAAAAATGAAGGTCACTGGTTAGTTTTTAACTCCCTTTACCTGGTCATTCACGTCTTAATTAGGGACTTCCCAAAACTGGTGAACAAAGTATGATAAAGGAATTGTACAGGAATTGTTGCTGACACTAAGTTTGGGAAACCTTTCTGATGTACGAATGTGAAATAGGTATCTTGGTAAAGTTGTCGGTATGACCCTATACACCGACCTGTTCATCTCCAACAAGCCCACTAAACATCAGGTCTTTGTTCTCATCCCTCCAGAGGATGAGGTTGGAGGAGGAGAAGGACCTGCAGGATGTGTGGCTGTTGATCAACCAAGAGGTGTTGAAGAAGCTCTTGAGGGTTCTTCCAGAGAGACACCCGTCTTACAAGTACACCGCTGACCTTGAAGATCTCTTCAGGAAGGTCCAGCAGCTGTTCCCGCCACCGAGTGATGAGGTGTGTATAGGTCAGCGTGTACCGGGGTCTCATGACTTGTTGAACCATTTGTCTTATGTAGTTAAATCTGGTGTGCTCGCGTACTTCTGAAAAAAGGGGAGGAGTGTGGTGATATTACCTCAGGACAATGGGAGGTGCCTGGCCAATCTGAACAATCACAGCATGCAAACCTGACTTTCTTAAATCCAAACAGATACTTATCTTAAACTACGAAAATGGCAGATAAGACAGATGAAAACTCAATTGCACAATCAACAGTTTATTCTTGCAAGGAGAGAGTACACATGTTACCAAGTAACAGTGAATAATCTCTAACTAATACAGGACAATCATCAGTACTTAAAGACAGAAAAGGGGTGTGGTCAGATGTTGGACATCTGTGCTAACTTAACAGAACCCATTTGCTTGGTTCTATTACTACCCAGGTGTCACCCACGGGTCAGGCTGTTCCACCCATGGGTAACATCTTCAATAGTTGAAAAGGACTTGCAGCATCTGGAAAAACAATAGACAAACCCCAATGGGTTATGCAGACAAGGAGATTTACGAGTAACCATAAAGTCTGCTGATACGGGGCAAGGATGTCACCTAAGCAAATACCAGACCCCCTCTCCCACATTCTCTTCCTTCTCTAAACATGGGGACTCAGTCCTTTAATCAGTATGAATACATCAGTGTAAGAAATGTCCCTTACATATTTCATGTGTCAAAGCACAAACCCCTGAAAACAAACAAAATGTACACAATGCATGCACGAATGGTGGCCGTGCAGCCACTGTTAAATGGAAGTATAAATTACTTAACTGAAGAGTAAATAAGCAAAACAATACCTAATTACTGTCTTTTACTTGTTGCCAATGCACTTTATAATGGTTAGCAATTTATAGCATTTTTGTCTTGTAGGTAGCAATGCTGTCAAGAAATTAGTTTGATGTCACTCCCATTGCTACTGCAACATGTCAGATGAAAACTGGCCACACTATCCTCATCACTACTCTGGTGAACAAAAGTAACCAAATATGTTTACCTTTTAGAGAGAGACACCAGAGCTAATAGAGGAGATCATCAATAGAGTGAAGGAACCCAACTCAAAAGGCTGGAGGTTTGTGACTCCGAAATCCCTGTTGGATAACTGTTATCGGACAATGCACTGTCTTTTTAAAGACTGCTTTCCAAGTAAAGATGGAGAGCAAGACTGTAAGTATATTTTATTCCTTTGTTATTTAATTACCTTTACCGTACCTATTTGCTTAACCATCAACAATTCAATTACACACTGTCCCTCAAGGGTGTACTTTTCCAGAAAATTGGTGTATCTGTCTTTTTACTTTAGCCTTTACCCCAGCAACACAAACCCACTTAACTGGTTTGACATACTGTGTATGGGCATGTTGTGTTCAAGTGTGTCTCTATAGTATTGCTCAGTGACAATTTTTTATACCACAGTTACCACTGAGGTCTGCACCTGTAAAGGAGAGTTGCATATATCAACTGTTAGGCTATATATCAGTGTACTTGTCCTAAATATCTAAAGAATTCTGTGCTATTGCGTAATATCTGTGTTCCAGCATGAAGTTCAATCTCTTAGACTGTAATTAAATACTTAAAGATAATTTGAGCAAAAAACCTTGCTTGCAGATTTCGACACTGTCTTCTAGGGTGAGGTGTTGGCTGCTTTCCAAGTGTCTTTCCAGGCCTCTAACTGTGTCTGATGTGGGTCATACTGATACATAGCATAGAGCTGTAGACATGGCTTATTACCTACACAGGTTATTAATATAAGCACCTCTCAAGGTTAATCTGTTCCCTGATTTACTGAGATCATTGGAGTTGTTGCATAATTCAATATACTGGCTTTGCATATGGGAATTATAATGCATGAAGTATATAGCAGAAGATAAATCAAGACAAAAAAAACAATAACAACAGCAAAAAAGTTGTAACACAAAATATTGAGTTAGTTTAGGGTATTATTTCCCAATCCTGGTCTTGAGGACTCCAAGGAGTGCACGTTTTTGTTTTCATAAGGTCAATCAAGCATGTAAGTGGTGGGGCAATATTTGAATCAGGTGTGTGTGTGATAGTTCACCCCTTGTGTTCTCTGGACCAGTATTGGGAAACACTGGTATAGGGCTTACTTGATGGCAAAGGTCAACGCAGGACAAAACGAATTTCATTTAGTGCCATTGATCATTCAGTACCATAATTCATAACTAATAATCAAATATTGATTTTAAGGTGACTGATTATTGATCTTAGTGACTTACACATATTTCTCTCTTCAGTTTGTGGCATCCCTTACTGGCGGAAGGGCAGAAAAAGGCAACTACAGGATACCTGAGGAGGGCGTTATATACAAACAGTGCCGATACATTTCAATATTAAGGGTTTATCTCCATGTTAATACGCCTTCTTGTGAAGTCTTGATCTAGTTGCATGGACCGTATACCCTGGAAGTACCGGTGATTCAGTGGTTTCCCCCCGTCACTATGGACACCACTGTCCATACATTGTCACTATGGACACCACTGTCCATACATTGTCATCGCAGCTTTTTTCACTCACTTTTAAAAGATGCAGTCTGGGTTTTTTGGCCACTGGTTGAAAAAGTGGCATTTTTTTAGGCCAAAATATTTTGGCCCCTGAAAATGTTGTGCTATGTTATCATTGTGCTCAATGGTGTCAGTTTGTGCCGCGTGTGCTAATTTGTGACCCGAGTCAAACCTGCTTGTGTTTCCAACTTGAAATTCCATGGCAAACTGATACATAATAGTGATTCTATGTGCATATTTAAACAACACATAAAACAACCAAAAACCTTCTTGTAAATCAGAAGTCTGCAGCTGTTTTTATTTACACACATTCAATGCCTCCTACCAACCTAGCCTGTCTGTTTGCTGGTGTTTTATTCTACTTTTAATTGTTTTCATGTGTATTTATAATGTACTGTCTGCTCATATTTAATATATTGTCTATGGATGTTTATGTTCTGAGTTTTGATTGTTGATACTACGTGCATTTAGACAGTGATTGATTCTTTTAAATATATGTTTTTTAGAGAACATTTGTAGGTGCCCTACTGTAGATATTACCAATGTATGTCTATTTACAAAATAAACAAGAGATCCCCTACATAGCTACTTTCGTTATAAATATATTGAATGTGTTTAATGGCTAAAACAATATATATATGTTTTTATATTTGCTTTAAAGGGTTTTGCTGACTTGCAGGTTAAGTCAGGAAATTCCAACAATGTCCAGCTACTCATGGATTTGGCATTATTCACATCAATACTGAAATATCTACTTGTACAAAGCAATTCAAAACAGTTAATTGTATTGTATAATATACTGGAGTTTTGGAGTGTAATAACAGTCTGAATAAATGAAATAGTTTTTTATATACACAAGTGTCAAATTATTTATTTTGAAATGTATTATGTGACACCCATTGTGAAAAATAAATCACATTGACTGTCAGCACATTGTGTTCTTATTTTAATATTGTGAAATATTTTGTTTAGTTTAGTAAATAATGAGGCCACTGGGACATACATTTTAGAAAGAACATTAGATCAATCTGAATTAATTAGAAACACACTCTCATTCCAAAACTACACTGCTTAACAGTTAGAAATAGCATTATTGCAGAACTCCAATGCATTATATTATTTAATGTCATTTGAACTTTTAGAAAGAATATTAGATCAATGTCAGTTAATTAGAAACAGTAAATAAATGAATTAATTGGAGTTCTGCAAGAATACTTTATTTAACTGTTAAGCAGTGGAGTTTTGGAATGAGAGTGTGTTTTGAATCAACTGAGATTGATCTAATTTTCTTTCTATCATTTCAAATGACTTCATCACTGTCTAAATTGAGTTGATTTCATCATTGTCCATCAGAGGGCGTCAGTCCTTACCTGCACGCTGTAGTTGAAGTTCACGACGGTTTCAAAACAGTCTCCATTACTGTTCATCCAACAGCCTCAGCTCTGAAAGGCAGATATATTTTTAACTTCTTCAAAATAAGAGTCCCCTTGCACAATAAAATATAAATGCAAGACATCGGGAAAATACATTTTACAGAGTTGTTATTGCATCCACATTTGAATAACTAAATGGGTAATAACCAAACTTTTATACAAATATGATATTATTAATACAGAAGCAATATTTACTTCAACCATTCCATTTGGGCTTACACTCAATTAATGCGATTTAGCATAATTGGCTACAGACATTTTGTATATATGCTTTTTATATGTACTGGCTTCATGGGCAGAGATGCAAAGAAAAATACATCTTAAACTGTCCAATAAAAATAAAAGAACACGAACAGTGGACAGAGGAAGAACTCTACCTAGAAAGCCAGCATCCCAGAGTACGGTACTATTTAATATAGCTGCCAGTTGAGGAGCTGTGAGGCATATATTTCTCAAACTAGACAGTCAAATATATTTATCCTCTTGCCCGTTTGTTTACCAGTGACTACCACTCCTCTTTCTATTCTGGTTTGAAACAGTTTGTTTAAAACTGTTGTTCTGTGAAAGGAGTACACGATGTTGAAGGAGATCTTCCGTTTCTTGGCAATTTCTTGCATGTAATATCCTTCCTTTCCCAGAACAAAAACAGACTGATGAGTTTCAAAAGAAAGTTATTTGTCTGGCCACTTTTGAACCCACAATTGCTGATGGTTAAGATAATAAACTAGTCTAAAAAAGGCATGTTTTATTGCTTCTTTAAGCACAAAACAGTTTTCAACTGTTCTAACACAATAGCCAACAAGTTTTGTAATGATTAATTCGCCTTTTAAAATGATAAACTGGACAAACACAACGTGCCACTAAAACATAGGAGTGACTTTTTCTGATAGGCTCTGCACGCCTATGTAGATATTCCATAATAAATCTGCCAACTTCAGCCACAATAGCAATGTCTACTCTATATTTCTGATCAACTTGATTTTTTTAAGGGTAATTGTTTTTTTAACGTAGTGTATATTAAACAGCCCCATCTGAGTTTTGCCCTTTTAGTGTAGCACATGAAATATTTTTTTCTCGCTACTTTCCAATATTGTAAACATACGTAAAATAATATTGTATTTTCAATTGGATTATTTAAACACTAAGTATGTTTATTATTGTTGTATCTTATTTTTTAATAAAGTCTTCCTCACATCTGCTTACAAACATAATAAAACCGACACTGATTGAAATATACGTTACTGTAGTTCTCGTGTTATCAACATGAAATGCGAGCTTTTATTTGATGGTTTCCTCATTACCATCTAACATTGTCGTCATCCTTTGTGCTGTTGGATTGCTGGAAGCTTCCTTTCTACTTCGTAGAAAGGATCAATCAGTCAACTCGACCAAAGTATTTTTTGGTCAAAACTGACCTGAAGCAGGAAAGCTAAAACGTTAAATCATGTCTTCCAACAGCGGTATCCGAATCCCAAGTCGTCTGCCTCTGCTGTTGACCTACGAAGGAGTGTTATTACCGGGCTCTACAATGCGGATCAGTGTTGACACAGCGAGGAACATGCAGCTGGTGAAGACCAGACTGCTGAAAGGCACTTCGCTGAAAAGCACCATCATTGGGGTGATTCCCAACACCCGAGATCCTGAGCTTGATACTGAAGATCTTCCGTCTTTGCATAGGTAGGTAGGTAGCGAGCGAACATTGATTTTGGTTCGATATTAGCCTATGCTTTTATTTGCAGGGCGACAAGTTCTATTCTTGACATGCCACTTTTGGCCAAGTGCTGTGTTTATGTTACCTGTGAAGACGGAGTTTAGCTGTCTGGGGTAACAACCAAGATTATATTGTTATTATTATCTCTTCAATGTCACATTCATTAAGATATCAATAGTAACCATGATATTTCCTGACTATGTTACTTAAAGTTAATAATGTTTAGGTATGTTATAGTAGGATAGCCTCAGTAAAGTGGTGTAATGTTTCTTATTCAGAAATATGTTTGATTATTGTAAGACTAACTTAGTAGTCATACTTCAAAAGTGCAAACTTTTTTTCTCCACTTATCTATCCCTTGTTATTTATTAAGGTAAAGTTTATTTGAACTACAGAGGAACTTTGAACTTGGATTCTACAGAATGCCTCCATGTCAACACTTCACTGTAGTTACCGAGTGACAATAAAGTGGAGTGAACATGTATTTGCACTTGGCAGATTTTTTCTTCATATTTTGGCGCTGAAAGTGATCAGATTTTCAACTAAACCTAATATTACATGAAAGTGAACCCAGGTGAACAAACAATATGGCTCTGACTGTGGTTTGGTGGAGCCCTAGACCTTTGTAACCTTTTACAGACTGATATACATCAACAATTGTTTTCCAGAGGCGTTCTGGAATTTATTTTCATAATGTGGCTTTAGAACCTGTTTACAAGTGCTAAAGTTAGAGATATTTATATTAGGCAGGACTGGACAAAATTAGGCCTGAAAGTTCACCAAGGTATTCTAACCTATATAATGCTTTTCACTTGGTTAAAGTGGCTAGGGGGCGATCACATTTTCACCCGTCAAGATTGCATGGTTGATTACTATACCGTTATCTTTCCCACGTCAGTATTGGCACCGCAGGGCTGGCAGTGCAGGTAGTGGGCAGTAACTGGCCCAAGCCCCACTACACACTGCTCATCACTGGGCTGTGCCGCTTCCGTGTGGCCCAGCTGCTGAAGGAGTTGCCCTTTCCTCTGGCTGAGGTGGAGCAGCTGGATAAGCTAGAGCAGTACACCAGCCCTAGAAGTGCATTTGAGGCAGCTACGCCCGAGGGAGAGCTGGGGGAGCTGTCCCAGAGGTTCCATCAGGCCGCTGTGCAGGTGAGTCAGTCAGCAGTACACAACACTCATCTAAGTTATTCCAATATGGAGGATGTTTTGTTTTATTACCCAAAGCATATTACAGTCTCTACAATATGCATGTATTTTCATGTGAACCTGGGGGAATTGAACCAACAACCCTATTGTTGAACTGAGCCACACACGACCAGAAGCTACTGTACTGTATGACTTATTTAGTTATTTTAGCACAGCCAATGATGATTCTTTATATGTTGGTAATAAGGGCTGCTTTTCTTTAACTATTATTTTATCCACTGCTTACTTTGTTTACTTAGCTTTTGGACAACTGTTTCAGCACCATGACGTTTTTCCTCTGTTTAAATCTTTTAGCTCGTGGGCATGTTGGACATGTCGGTTCCTGTGGTGGCCAAACTGAGAAGACTCTTGGACAGTCTCCCTAGAGAGACTCTGCCTGATGTCCTTGCTTCTATGATCCAGGCTTCCAACAAAGAGAAGCTTCAGGTATGGCTTTGTGTGTCTTTGGGTGCTCATCATTAGGTGTGCTGTAGGCAGTTTTAGAAATGTAAAATAATTTAGACCTTTTTTGAGGTGGCAAATGACAGTATGCCTGTGTCATTTTGGTTTCTCCATCACTGCACGTACGTCTACTTGAAGATTCTGGATGCAGTGAGCCTGGAGGAGCGCTTTAGGAAGACTCTTCCTCTGCTTACCAGACAGATTGACGGTTTAAAATTGCTGCAGAAGACCAGAAAATCCAGACCTGATGATGACAAAAGGGTAAAGCTAGCCTCACCACAGACTCTATCCAGACAGTCTACTGTTAGCTAGCCACACCACAGACACTATCCAGACAGTCTAGTGTTAGCTAGCCACACCACAGACACTATCCAGACAGTCTAGTGTTAGCTAGCCACACCACAGACACTATCCAGACAGTCTAGTGTTAGCTAGCCACACCACAGACACTATCCAGACAGTCTAGTGTTAGCTAGCCACACCACAGACACTATCCAGACAGTCTACTGTTAGCTAGCCACACCACAGACACTATCCAGACAGTCTACTGTTAGCT
>JACXGJ010001988.1:0-45587 GCA_016801105.1 Esox niger
GTGTGTGTGTGGGGGGGGGTTAGTATTGTGGTTGTTGGGGGTGTCAGTATTGTTATTTTGTTATGGTAAACCTGGGTGTTTGGCTCCTGGATCCTAATTGGCTAAAACTGTTGGTGTTTGGGTCATTGTGGTGTCCCCCTCCACAGTTCCTCCCCACTACTTCCAGCACCTGGACCACACAGGGAAGAGAGTGGACTGCTACGACCGTCCAGAGCTCTCCCTGGGCAGCTATGAGTTCGTGGCTACCGTTGACTACTGTAAGGTAAGGTCTCTCCTGGAGGCTGGTAGCATTGCTCTTTAGGGACCATTTGCCCAGAGACAGACAGTCTGTCACAAGGTTTGGCACAAACCAGATACAGAACTATAGAATAGCAATGGGATTATATCTTATGATCAATGTGAGCACTGGCTAATCTAAATGCTTCACTTTTTCTGTTCCTCTCCTCACCTTTTCTCCCCCTCTGTCACTTTCTCTACACCCATTTTTTTTCTCTCCCTCTGTCCCCCTCTCCCTCATCTTTTCTCCGTCTCTCGCCCCCTCTGTCCCCCTCTGTCCCCCTCTCCCGGTCCTTTCGTCTCTCAGAACAACAAGCTTCCCCAGCCTCCGTCATTTGTCTTCTTTATAGACGTGTCTTATAACGCGGTGAAGAGCGGCATGGTGAACATCGTCTGTCAGGAGCTGAAAACTCTACTGGACTACCTGCCCAGGTACGCGCACGCACGCGCGCACACACGCACGCGCACACACGCTCGCACACACACACACACACACACGCACACACACACCAACACACACGCTCTTAACTCATGGAACCACAATCCAGCCGATGCCTGACATGGCCTCTGTTTTGGCCCCGGTCCGTGTCCAGGGAGAACCCGGAGGCCGACTCGGCGGTGCGCGTGGGCTTTGTGACCTACAACAAGGTGTTACACTTCTACAACGTCAAGTCCAGCTTGGCCCAGCCCCAGATGATGGTGGTCAGTGATGTCAGCGACATGTTTCTCCCGCTGCTCGACGGCTTCTTGGTGGACGTTAACGACAGCCGGATGGTCATCGAGAGGTACACGCGACCAACGCCAACGAGCAGTCGTGTCCGTCGCCCGTTCAATACTTCTCCACTGTTGACAGTCTGTTTTCCGGTTTGTGCGTTGGACAGTTTGCTGGACCAGATTCCAGAGATGTTTGCTGACACCAGGGAGACTGAGACTGTGTTTGGACCAGTCATTCAGGCAGGGCTGGAGGCGCTGAAGGCTGCCGACTGTGCCGGCAAGCTTTTTGTGTTCCACTCTTCTCTGCCCATCGCTGAGGCTCCTGGGAAACTGAAGAACAGGGAGGACAAGAAGCTGGTGGGAACCGACAAGGAGAAGGTACACACAAACACACACACAAACTGCTGTTGTATTGTTGCCCAGACTGAAGCAATAAGGTTTACCCAGAACACAGACCACAAATTCTGGAGGAAGGGTTCTGTCTGGGCCATCAATGCCCATCTTTACACTGTTTACATTTTTTTAAATAAATGTTATTCTTAGTTTCTCTTCCACTGTTGACAAAGACACAATACAGTTAAAGAATAAAATAATTAAAAGCATAAAGAATTAGAAGCATAAAAAAGTCATCTGTAATCTCTAGAGGTGGCTTTGCTTGAGGTCTAAGACAATACTAATAGTATTCACAACAGTCTCTAACACTTCTGCCACAATTGTAAAGGAGTGTTTGTCTGCCATGTCAACAGCATAGTCTTAAAGTATTAAAGAACTGGCAGATGTCTGTATAACATTAAACAAATGGTTAGATCGAGGTGGGCATTCCCAGGCATGACAGTGACAGTCCCATCCCGTCCCAGGCTCTGTTCCAGGCGCAGTCTGGCTTCTACAGTAACCTGTCTAGGGAGTGTGTTGCCCAGGGCTGCTGTGTGGACCTCTTCCTGTTCCCCAACCAGTACATCGACGTGGCAACCCTCGCCGTGGTCCCCGTCTCCACTGGGGGCTCCGTCTACAAATACACCTACTTCCAAGTGAGTCGCACGCACGCACGCACGCACGCACGCTCACACACCAATGCTATTCACATCGTGTCTTCACTCACTCTCTGTGTTTGTCAGGCCGAGACGGACCGTGAGCGGTTCCTGAATGATCTGCGACGAGATGTTCAGAAGCCGATGGGCTTTGACGCAGTCATGAGGGTCCGGACAAGCACAGGTGAGTGTTGTCTCTCTCTCTCACGCCTCCAAGCTGTTAGTTATTATTCCCGTGTTTCCCTGCCATCACGCCTTTACCCCTCCCCCCCAGGTATTAGAGCCACAGATTTCTTCGGCTCCTTCTTCATGAGTAACACAACAGACGTCGAGCTGGCAGGACTGGACTGTGACAAGACCGTTACCGTGGAGTTCCGGCACGACGACAAGCTCAGCGAGGAGACCGGCGCTCTCATGCAGTGTGCCGTGCTGTACACCAGCTGCAGCGGTCAGCGCCGCCTGCGGGTCCACAACATGGCGGTGAACTGCTGCTCCCAGCTTGCAGACCTTTACCGCAACTGTGAGACGGATACCATCATTAACTTCTTCTCCAAGTACGGTACGTTTCACTCACCTCGCCTCTCGCCACAGGTCAGGGAGAATGAAGTCTCTACACCACATCGCTAACGGAAAGCAAGTGTAAAGACGCAAAGTATTTTGTCGGGCTCTGCTTTTGCCTTGCCAAACTTTGAAACGTGTTAGAGACACAGCAAGCGCACACAAAAGACATGGCTTCTTGTAGGCCAAAGTATTTCATCTGTGTAATGACCTAATTACCTGTGTTCAGTCTATACGTTTACCATTCAAATAAATGAACCAAACGTCCACCAAGTATAAATGCATAGGTTTGTTCAGTAGTTAATGCATGTGTGAATGTCTCAATGTTTTGTTTCCAGTTTAATGATATAGTAAATGCCATTCTAGGCGTTATTGGTATTGAGGTTTGCTGAGGTGAAAGCTCTTGGATTGTACCAACACTGGGTTTGTGTTTGTGGCTGGAAATGGAAACCAATGTTCTGTCTCTCTGTAGCGTACCGCAGCATACTAAACACCCCCACGAAGACCGTGAGAGATTCCTTGGTGAACCAGTGTGCCCAGATACTGGCCTGCTACCGCAAGAACTGTGCCAATCCTTCGTCTGCTGGACAGGTCAGTCTCTCACACAGCCTCCCTACTGGACAGGTCAGTGACCCAAACCACGAATAAACACACTCTAAACACTCATACCAACACCAGCCAGGCAGTCCACACAGCTCGGTGCTATATGGCTCATGTCAAATTCAGGAAACGTTGTTAGGTGTCTGTGTGGGATCTGAGCATTAACAACTACAATATGAATGTACGTTTCATTAGAAGTGAATGTGCCTAGATAATGAGAATAACAGGAAACCTCTCTGCTTAGTTTCTCCCTGTAGGTTGTGCTCTGGTAACCACAGGAATGTTTACATTGACCAGTTGGCATGGGGGTTACTGTCTTGGCTTTGCTAGGTTAACACGCCCCTCAGTATATATATAGCTGGTTAACCCCTATTACACACAGAGAGAGAGAGAGAGTAGGGAAGAGATTGAGCCTGTAACATCATGTGCTAATAGAATATAGATATGCTGCAATAAGCAATTGAATGACTCTCTCCCCTTGACAACCGAGTACGCAAGTTATTATTACTACCACTATACGACATGGCTAATTTCTAACATCTGTATGGCGTTGGCTTTAGAATCTGCAGGTGACTCCGTCTCTATCTGGGTGATGCGCCATCGTTCTTTCCTGAAGATTTTAGATTATTCAGTGTTTTGTTGACAGTGGAAGACAATGCTGTCTCTGGCACCACTCCAAAACATGCCGAGTGGATCGTCAACTTGTTGAGTCTTCATCACTTCATGCTTTGCCAGTTGTTAGTGCAAGGACCTCTTCACGTACTATTATATGTGCATCGCCAGGTGTACACCCCAAGATTGAAGCTCAAATTTAGCTGTAGCAGGCACGTTTTTGGAAATGGAGTCAAAATCGTAACCTTGTCGCCGGCTAATTTAATGGGAGCAGGTCAGAGATGCCCTCTGAAGGTCTACTCAGACATAATCCCTGAGTTGTCCCTGACATCCCAGTTGTTTCCAAACGTATTTGTACGCCAGCACAAAATGCGCGCTATGCAGCAAGATGTTCTTAGAAAGGTCCTCAGCTACATGGTTTTGTGAACAGTGACGGGTGAGATGAAGCACCACCCAGAATGTGCAGAGGCTGGCTACTATGGTAACATTCCATGTAAATTGGGTGAAAACAGCGGCACACATAGGTGCTATTTATAACCTGTTGGACATCTTCCCAGTTCCTTGTCAGCCCACTTATTTGAATGTAGTTTTGCTCTAGTCACTCAGCCGTCACGTCAGTCAAACACCACATAGTACCACAGGAAACCTGCTTGAAATCCGCCTACAAGATGTTTGTGCATGTCCGTCCGTACCCTTTGACCTCCCCTGAGCTCTGTGTGACCTTCTCATGGCATCGTGCGTTCACCACGACGCCACAGACACACAGCCCCTCACACCCGTCCCTCTTCTCTCCTCTCCCGGCGTAGCTGATCCTACCAGAGTGTATGAAGCTGCTGCCCGTCTATCTGAACTGTGTGTTGAAGAGCGACGTGCTGCTGCCCGGCGCGGACGTCTCATTGGACGACAGAGCCTACTTGAGACAGCTGGTCGGCTGCATGGACGTATCGGAGAGCCACGTATTCTTCTATCCCCGCCTACTGCCCTTGGTGAGGCACGCACTACTCGCCTCCTGTTCTGTCCCTGCATTCACCACGTTTTTATATTGAGCAGTCAAAAATATCATGTTCCATGAGACGCTCGTCTGACTGAGCCTGTCTCAGGACTATACTCTAATTAAGGACATTATCTAAGTAGGGACATGATCAAACTGAAACCATAACGGCCCAATGCACAGTGTCCCCGGCAGGCAGATAAACTCAAATTACTTTCTTATTAAATAGCTGTACTGGGTGAAGGACAGTATGTTGTGACAAGGCATCTGACACCCATATGCATATTAAGCTCAAAACCATCCAGACCCCTGGTATGTTATTTTACAGATGGAATACAATCATTGGAGTATAACAGTATCTTTTCTGGATGTTGATTTAGATTTGACGGTTGAACTAAGCCAATTGGGCAGGTTTTTTACTTCAAGAATATAATGAATAAAAAAAGGATGTAACACCTGAATTATAGCTTGCATCATATTTGAGTGAATTCCCTTCCAGGTGAAGTTAGATGGAGGCTCATTGCCCATGGCGGTGCGAAACTCGGAAGAGCGCCTATCAAAAGGTGGAGTCTACATCTTGGAGACCGGGCTCCACCTCTTCCTGTGGGTCGGAGCCAATGCCCAGCAAGAGCTGCTCAGTAATATCTTCGGCACGCCCACCTTCAGCCAGATAGACCCCAATATGGTGAGACGAACACAGGCTCCCCTCAGTTCCCTATACGTTTGTCTTTCCTGTCTGTGTGTGTGTAGGGGTGTTGTTGATATACTTTTTCTGTTCCAGACTACTCTGCCAGACCTGGAGAACCCATTCTCCAAAAGACTCAGAGAGATCATCGACTCTTTCAGGTCCCAACGATCACGATACATGAAGGTCAGAATCATACCTTCCTGTCTTTCCATATTGATGTATTTGTCTGTTTGCTTGTTATAATACTGCAGCTGGAACATAACGAGTGTCTGTCATACTACTGAAGCTGGAACATAAGGAGTGTCTGTCGTACTACTGAAGCTGGAACATAACGAGTGTCTGTCATACTACTGAAGCTGGAACATAATGTGTATGTTTGTCTCTGTGTTTCTTTAGTTGATGGTGGTGAAGCAGGAGGACAAGACAGAGCTAATCTTTAAACACTTCCTGTGCGAGGACAAGAGCGCCAGCGGCGGTGCCTCCTATGTCGACTTCCTGTGTCACATGCATAAGGAGATTCGCCAGCTGCTCAGCTAGGACCCTGACCTCTGAACCAATCACCCCCTTCCCCAAAGCGCTTTATCTTTTATTTACCTAATAAACTAAACCCCTGCCCTCTCCCAGAGACATACAAAGCCTCTTGGCAGATTCTCTTTTTCTCTCTCTGTGTGTGTGTGTGTGTGTGTGTGTGTGTGTGTGTGTGTGTGTGTGTGTGTGTGTGTGTGTGTCCTCATACAACTCTAAAAAAATCCAGTCGCCATGCTCTAAAACATCTTGAGCAGATCTACTGGCCAACGGAGGAGGCAGTTTGTGTGTATTTGTGTGAGATTGTGTTGGTGTATGTGAGCATGTTTTTGACTGAGTGAGTGGCTGTTGATTGTAGTAGGTGTTCTGTCTAACACTAGCACTGAAGGCTGTTGAGTATACTGGCCCACTGGTAGAAACAGACTCTTTTTGTATGATTCAGACCCAGTATAGTTGAGGAAGATGACATGAAATAAAATAAATGCTGTTTTTCCATCTCTAGAATTATTTTTCTACTTGTCTTATTCTCTCTCCCTCTCTGACATGGCCTTACTCCTCCTCTACTCTTGTAAGAAGTGTGGCGCGCGTGTGCTCTCCTGAGTCTCAGAAACATTACAGGCAATAGAACGAGACACTTGGAGAAGTTTAGAGAGAGAATTTGATGATGGTTCAAGGTTAACCTCCCAATAAAGCTAGACTATGCAGCAAGTTATCCCAAAAGGTGAGGGATTCAAACTGACACAATCAGGGTCCAGCAGAGAGGAGTGCCACTACGACTGACAAAGGCGTACTCCCTACACCCTGGTTGGTGGAGGCTTATGTGTCCCATTGTCTTGGCTAACCTGTGTGTCTGAAGGAGACCATTTTCTAATGTAATGTCACATGCATGTTCCCTGTGTATGTCTGACAGTATTGTCCTGTCTGTGAAGGGAGGGTGTGGCTGGCTGGGATTGTCCAAATCGAGGTCAGTCAGAGAATGAGCAATGAGAATGATACAAGAGTGGGTCGCACGGTCATCTTCAGTAGGCACCAAACCGGAGGGAAAACTATTTGAAACCTGAGAAACGCATGTGATCTTCGGGGCTTTCAGAAATGAAATGTTTTGTTTCGCTGTGCCTTACTGAGTGTGACCCTGTGTTCTACCTACAGCCTGGTCTCGGGAGTTGTCCCACACTGAGGACTGGGTCTTATATAGACTCTCAGTTCATATTTAGATATATAATATCTACGTATATAACCTGTACAGAATTAAATCTTCAATTTTGAACAAAAAAACATCGGTCTCTACTGCTGTGGTTTGTGCTTTGCTACCCCTCCTACACCGACAGACACACTTGATTCAGCCACCCTGAACAATGCCACTGAACTCCTTTTTACTTGCTAGGTGTGCAGCTTATTGTGGGTTAGAGGTGAAGGATTTTGCATTGTTTCTGGAGGCAGATCCTGGTGAATTTCTCTGGAGGAAAAGAGGGATCCACTACTACATACACAGGGTGAAACTCATTTTTCATGAATTGTATTTTTGTAACACTTGTTAGTTTGCTTTCCTCCAACCAATTTTTTTGTTGAATGGCCCATCTTTCTGACTGATTGACCTTAGTTTATCTGCTGTTTAATTTTGTTTTTTGTTTCTGTTGAATAAAGTTACTGTGGAATTACCATAACATGCTTCTTTTCCATGCTATCATTTGCTTCTTGGTGCTATAGTTAACGTAAACTAAGGGAACCTCCTAACCAAACTGTCATTTGACAATGTCACACTGCACGACTGACCAAAGTAGTTCTAAATGTGGATTGTTGGTGTAGTCAAAATCTCTGCGCTCCTAATCAAATCTAGACACTGACGAGGGCAACATTTTGTTCTTGCAAACAAGGCAGGCACCCAACATGGCAACCCCACCGCGCCGTAATGTGACACCACCATAATTCCAAATTGGACACAAATTTGGGGAAAGAACATTTAATCTTAAAACCATTCATACATCCTCACACGTCCATCACATTTCAGTCATGTCTAGATAAAAAATGAGAATATCAGTATAAAAGACATGGCCAGAGTGATCTTCCTGAGGAGGCACGTGTAACTCAAGTGAGTTTATTCTACCTGACACAAGGACACTGAGGAGTCCACCCAACCTAGTCTAAACCCTGGATAGAGGGGCTCAGTGAATATGGAATGGAATGTATGCAGGTGGCTCAGTGTGTTAGAGGAGACACTGTAGAAGGACAGAGTGCCGGCTGGCCAGTCCAGATATACTCCTACTCTATGTGTGAGAACAGAGATGGATATGGCAGTGCTCTTGTCATTGTGCCAGGCAGTATAACTGCCATTCAAGCAGCTCAGACTCCAGGACAGAGCATTTCGTCCAAGCCAGCAGTCATGTCCCTCTCCATTCCTGCTGATCGCTCTGTAAGCTACTCCTATCCCGGCTCTCCCACTCCACTCTACTTCCCAGTAACAGCACCCAGTCAGACCCTCTCCGCACAAGATCTGTCTCCAGAAGTCAAACCGCTCTGGATGATCCGGATAAGGCTGCTTGCTCCCTCGCTTAACCGTCCTGTTATCCTCAGACAACAAGAGATCTCTATGGGATGTGTTTGGGTCCAACGTGAGCTCACAGGCATCTGAAAATATATTGGACGTCATAGAAGAACATATCTGTCGTACACGCGTGCGCACACACACACACACACACACTCACATTTTTGTGGTCCTGGTCTGATCCTGATGTCAGCACAGCACTCCACACTGTACATGAGAGTCCATAAAACAGGGTTGTTATTCACAGTCTCACTCAATACTAATCCTAGCAGCCTTGCATTTTACAAATTACATTTTACCTGAATGTCTCCAGCTTAAAGTGTGGATCCTCCAATAAAGCAGAGAGAAGCTTCACTCCTGTGGCTCCTGGGTGATTGTAGCTCAGATCCAGCTTTTTCAGGTGTGAGGGGTTGGACTTCAGAGACGAGTTTAAAAAAGCACATCCTTTTTCTGTGACACTGCAAAGTGACAAACTTCAAACAAAAAAAATGGAATGAGCAAATAACAGATGTGCTTAGCTAATATACTTAATATGTGTAGTTTTTTAACTAGCATAACCAAATTGTTTATGAAAATACCCACCTTAATGCCTCCAGTTTACAGTTCAGACTTTTCAGGCCAACAGAGAGTAGCATGATTCCTGAATCCTGTAAGTCATTGTCACTCAAGTCCAGCTCTCTTAGGTTTGAGGAGTTTGAGCAGAGAACTGAGGCCAATTCTTCACAGCTTCTCTCTGTGAGTTTGCATCGTCTCAGGCTAAAATTCAAATACAGTATATTGGGAAAGTATTCAGACCGCTGTACATCTCAACATTTTGTTATGCTACAGCCTTGTTCTAAAATTAATTAATTTTTTTTTAAATTTCTCATCCATCTAAATGCTTCAAGACTTAATTTAAGTCTTTTGTGATATGAAAGAATTTGTGATATGAAATAATTGTTTTAAAAACCTCAAAGTTTCCAGTTTACAATGTGGACTTCCCAGTCCGGCAGAGAGCAGCTTCACCCCTGAATCTTGTAGGTCATTGTCACTCAGGTCCAGCACTCTCTGATGCGAGGAGTTCACACGGAAAGCCGAAGCCAACTCTTCACAACATCTCTCTGTGAGTTTGCATTGATTCAGTCTAGGACATACAGTAATATAAAAGAATAGAAATGCTTCTCAGTGCTCAAGCAATAAAGAGTGAACAGAAGCTAACTAAACAGAAAGAGCATGTCTTGTCTTTGATTTGGCATTTCTTAACCAGTTGTGTTGTACTTGTAAATAGATTTAGTAATGTATGTTACACAATACAATACATTTCAAACTGCGGAGAACAATGAAACAATTCCAAGTATTTTTCACATGATGTAAAAGGCATCTAAAAAGATATTGTTCTTTGCAACTGCTGTGGGCTGGGTACAGACTAATCCATACATGGCTAGCGTGTGTAGGAATGTAGATGGCTCGCTTATGCCCAGCTTACTTACTGACAACCAATAATATGTCCAATGGGTTCATGTTTACTGGGAAGTGTGTAGTGTGTCAGTGGTTTTTATGTTGATGTCATACTCACAGGGCTATTTTGGAGGCTTTAACAACTGGCAGAAGCCTCAGAAAACCTTCCTCTGATCTGGAGTATTTCTTTAGGTCAAACACTTCCAGCTCCTCTTCTGAAGTCAATAAGACAAAGACCAAGGCAGACCACTGTGCAGGTGAGAGTTTTGCTCCACAGAGACCTGAGCTCAGGTATCTTTGGATCTCCTCCACTAGAGAATGATCATTCATTTCATTCAGACAGTGGAACAGATTGATGCAGCACTCTAGTGATGGATTCTCATTGATCTTATCCTTGATGTGCCTTATGGTTTCCTTGCTAGTCTTTGAGCTGTTTATCTTCTGAGATAGCAAGCCTCGAAGGAGAATCTGATTGGATTCCAGGGAGAGGCCTAGAAGAAAACGAAGGAACAGGTCCAGGTGTCCACTCTCACTCTTTATGGCCTTGTCCACTGCAGCTATATAGATGCTGTTTGAAGATCTTTTGAATGAAAAATGTATTAAAGAGTATTGTTGTTTATCTAATAGATTTACGTTGTTATTGATGAATGTGAGAAACACAAACAAAGCCGCTAGAAACTCTTGAATGCTGAGATGGACAAAGGAGAATACCTTTCCCTGGCACATGGACATTTCCTCACTAAATATCTCTGTGCATACTCCTGAGTACTCTAATGCCTGCTTGGTATTTAAGCCACAGTCATTCAAGTCTTCCTCATAGAAGATCAGGTTGCCTTTTTCCAGTTGTTGGAATGCCAGTTTTCCCAGGGTCGTAATGGTCTTTTTCATCCAGCCAGGGTCAAGTTGTCCTCTGTGAAGCTTGAGACTCATGTCTTCCAACAGATATCCCAGGAAAAGTGTGTACATCTGAGTCAGGGTATTGGGTATCTCATCACTCTTTGGTTTCACCAGTTTCTTCTCCAGAACTCTGGCAGCGATCCAACAGAACACTGGTATGTGGCACATAGTATAGAGGCTTCTCGATGTCTTTATATTTGTGATGATTCTGTTGGCCAAATTCTCATCTTTAATTGTCTTCCTGAAGTATTCCTCTTTCTGTGAATCTTTAAACCCTTGTACCTCTGTCACTTGGTCAAAAAACTCAGCAGGGATCCGATTAGCTGCTGCAGGCCGGGAAGTTATCCAAAGCCGAGCAGAAGGAAGCAAATTCCCCTTGATGAGGTTTGTTAGCAACACGTCAATTGAAGCTGACTCTGTTATATCAGATAATATGTAATTGTTCTGGAAGTCTAGAGGAAACCGACACTCATCCAGACCATCAAAGACAAACAATACCTGAAAGTTGTTGTAGTCAGAGATTTCTGATTCTTTTATTTCTGTAAAAAATCTGTAAAGAAGCTCTTTCAAACTGAATTGTAAGTTCCTCATCACATTCAGTTCTCGAAAAGAAAGAGGAAACACAAACTGAATGTCTTGGTTGTCTTTTCCTTCAGTCCAGTCCAGAATAAATTTCTGCACTGAGATGGTTTTCCCAATGCCAGCAATTCCTTTTGTCAGAACAGTTCTGATAGGTTGATCTTGTAAATGTAAAAAAATGTCATTGCATTTGATTGCCTTTTCTTGTGTTCCAGGTCTTCTCGATGCCATCTCAATGTGTGCAACCTCATGTACATTTCTGACCTCTGTGCTTCTAGCATCTACGATGTAGAGCTCTGTGTATATCTTGTCGAGAAGTATTGCGGTCCTTTGCCTGGCCATTCCCTCAAGCACTCTGCAAAACCTTCTTTTTAGGTTGAATTTGAGTTGACGCTGGCACGTCTCAATTTGCGCATCTGCTAAAATTAACAAGGGAAAAATACGCTATTATGTCAAAAGAAATGGCATGGTGGAAGTAAATATTCAAACAAACTGTTCAGAATCTGCAGTATAAAAATGCATTGACGTAAAGCAGTTGATTGACTTAAAGCAGTTAATCCCAGCCTCTTTCTGTTCCTGTACCACCGACGGAATTTTGCTTGGCCCGGAGCATCCCTGAAGTGCCCCCTCATGTTAATATCTCTAGTAAGCCTGTGATGTCATGACTGTTTTCAGGTACCCCTGTGGAGAGGCCAAGTGCCCTGAGGGGTCCTAGAACCCCTGGTTGGGAACCACTCAAAGTATATATCTTCAGTTCCATTCTATCCCACTGCCAAATTAACTTCTCTATACAGATCAACATTAGAAGTGCCATCATTTACTCATTGATATGTTTTACCATTGTCTTCAGTGGTTACAGGAACAGGTGGAACAATGGTGAGATGGGAAAGCGAAGTCTGAGATGGAATGATGGGCACTGGGGAGAAAATGAAAGATGTCTGAAAGTAGCTTTAAACATTTAATATATTTTAACACCTAGATTCCCACCCACGTGTATGTTTATGTTAACTACTTACTGTCGTCGTCTAAGGAGTTTACTCTGATATTGAAGTGAACTGGACCATCAATGTGGCAGCTGGAGAGCGAAGGGGCCACAACATGGCCACCAGTCTTAGCTGTGCAGGTGAGGTTGACAGGAGAGACAGGAACAGGAATGGTGAAAGACTCTCTCTTAACCATAGTTTTTCCTGAGGGAAAAAGAGGGGGAAAGGGATTAATGTTCTTGCCAGGATCAGGAATACACAATGCCCTCTGAAAGTATTCAGACCCCTTCACCTTCTCCACATTTTGTTTTGATCATGACTTTATAACTGATCAAATGCAATCTGCAATCTGCAAATCTCCCCACATATGTTTGAGTCTATGCGTAGGCTGGGACATTCAAGGACTAATCCCGAAGCCACTCCAGTGTTATCTGTTTGCATGGTTGTCAAATCTTTGCCCTGAGTCTGAGGTCCTGTGCTCTCTGAATCAGGTTTTCCAGAGACTGGTCAGTTCCCCCATAAGAGTAACTCCCCACATAAGAGATTATAAATACAATTATTTTAGGAATTCCTACTAAAGATCTACTTGAAAATCTATCTTGTAATAACTTAAAAGATAATAATCCTTAAATGTATACAAGACAATAATAGCACTCCTTCGCAGAGCAAAAGACCTTCCCCTCCTCTCTCACATATACACTCACTTGCCACTTTAGGTATACCTTTCTAGTAACAGGTTGGACCCTCTTTTGCCTTAAGAACTGCTTTAATTCTTCATGGCATAGATTCAACAAGGTGCTGGAAACATTTGGTCCATATTGACAATATAGCATCTCCAGTTCCTGCAGATTTGTCAGCTGCACATCCATGATGTTGATCTCCCATTCCACCACATCCCAAAGGTGCTCTATTAGATTGAGATCTGATTATTGTGGAGGCCATTTGAGTACAGTGAATTCATTTTCATGTTCAAGAAACCAGTTTGAGATGTAAGCTTTGTGACATGGTGTGTCATCCTGCTGGAAGCTGCCATTAGAAGATGGGTACACTGGTCATAAAGGCATGGACAAGGTCAGCAAGAATATCAGGCTGTAGCATTTAAACGCTCAGTTGGAACTATGGGGCCCAAAATGTGCCAAGAAAATATCCCAACACCTTTACATTACCACAACCAGCCTGAACTGCTGACAGAAGGCAGGATGGATCCATGCTTTCATGTTGTTTACGCTGACCCTACCGTTTGAATGTCACAGCAGAAACTGGGACTCATCAGACCAGGCAATGTTTTTCCAGTCTTTCAATGTCCAATTTTGGTTGGCCCATGGGTATTGCTTCCTGTTCTTGACAGTTGTGGCACCCAGTGTGGTCTTCTGCTGCTGTAGCCCGTCTGTTTTAAGGTTCGACGTGTTGTGCATTCAGAGATGCTCTTCTACATACCTTGGTTGTAACGAGGGGTTATTTGAGTTACTGTTGCCTTTTGATCAGCTCGAACCAGTCTGGTCATTCTCTTCTGGTCTTTGCCATCAACAAGGCATTTTCACCCAGAGAACCATCGCTCACTGGATATTTTCACTTTTTCTGACCATTCTCTGTAAAACCTAGAGATGGTTGTGTTGGGAAATCCTAGTAGATCATCACTTTCTGCAATACTTAAACCAACAAACACGTCATGTTCAAAGTCGCACAAATCCCCATTCCTCTCCATTCTGATGCTTGGTTCGAACTTCAGCAGATCATCTTTACCATGTCTACATGCCTAGATACATTGAGTTGCTACCTCGTGATTGGCTGATTAGATATTTGCGTTAACAAGCAGTTAATAAGGTCTACTTAATGAAGTGTCCGGTGCATACCCTCATTTTATAGCCCAAATAATTAGATATAGAAGGTGTCAGTACTTATAACCAGACATTTCTCACTTGACCACATGGTAGGCGGTAGGTCTCTGGGTAGGCTCTGGTCAGACTGTTATGTGTTCAACCACAGTTACACGTTTCCTTCTTCATTCTTCGGGCATTTTAAAGCACAAGAGGAGTGCTTACTTGGCTTTTTCTCAGGGTTTTTCCACAATAGGTTTTCCATCCACAGAAATCCCCTCTTCAATTCTCGAGAGTGCATGTGAACACACGTGCAAATTGGTGGGTGTGTGCGTCTTTGTGCTGTCCGTGAATATGACCAATAATTGATAGTGAGTTGTGATTCACATTTCCTTCATTTTCTGTTCAGACACACTCTTGTTTGCATCTGCAGAGTTTCCAAAGCACTTCCTTCCTTTCAAACACAACTTCGAAATCTTGTTTTGTCTTTCATCAATCTCATCAAATGAGGATTTCGCTTAAATCTCTACAATCAGTCATTGAACACAATGCCTTCTGTCTATGCTGAGAGATCTGTCTACTAATTAACAAAACAATTACAAAAAGGGACAAACACTCAATTAAAAGATTTCTGCTAATGTATATCAGAGTAGAACATTTGTGACCTGCTTGCGTGTGAAAGGGGCAACCAGTCGAATACAAAAAGCTTTGTAATCATAACCAAATACAAAAAACATTGTAAACATATATATATATATATATATATATATATATATATATAGATATATATATCAAAAACTAAAAATATAGAATATAATGTACCACATTATATGCTGTACATATATGCTATATATACATACATGTTATACATTATATTCTATTTTGTAGTTTTCTGTTAACTTTATCACTGCTGTTCCCAGTTTACATACTTTCTAAAGCAATTACTGAGCAGGTGTCAATGAATATGTGATAGCTACCTTGAAAAACTTCCTTCAGCTTATTGGTGAGATCATTCTGATTCATCTTCATCAGGATTTCTATTGAGATAGTCACAGCTCCATCTTGGCCGTAGCTGTTCAACATCTTATCCACGGTGTCTTGCCTGTCAGCGTTCTCCAGATAACACTTGGATATCTGAGGAAAGCCATCTATTATGCTCTGGGTCAGGTACCAGTGAAATGTTTTCAGGTCTTTTCCGGCCAGCTCCTCCAGAGTTGCCAGTAGCAGTTCAGGGACACAAACAGGTGTTGCCATCGTAGGTCATGAAAAGTTACAGAAAGACACAGACATTCAAAATTAACGGAATGTTGTGTATCTGTGTGTATATAAATGTTACATGTGGTGATGTATTGCTAGTGTGTCAGACTGAGACTAGCTTCCTGTACCACAAAACCGGATGCAGCCTGTGGTATATTTATATGGTGTCAGCAAGCAGTAATTTCAACACACAGGGCCCAAATACAAAAATGCTGCAACAAAGATTTGTTGCAGCAAATTTCCTGCAAGTTCATGTACATTTTTGACAATGTGTCCTCATGTGCCTTCAGAGCTAAACAGCTCGACCTGCTATATTAGCTCATACATCTGCTTCTGATTACCTGCATTGGGCAACACTAGCATGAAAACACAACATGTATCAACATTATTACTGAGGACAATTTAATATAAACAAAAATGCAATTCTTTGGATTTGCACAGAATTCCATTGTTCGTTGCAAAAGAAAACAACAAAGATAGTTTTGCTCTATACTGATCCTAATCTCTGGTATTTTTGTAACTAATTAATTAATACAAAAATTAACTGGTGCAAAGGTTTAGAGCACAACTAGTCATTTATTCAGAAAACTTCTCAACTCACAGTCTGCTTTTATTTTTTTACCTTGTGGACAAATTCTAAAATAAACTCAGTTGATGGGAATCAATATCCATCTTTGTTGATTAATAAGGACATATTTTGAACAAATCATACATAGATCCAACTGATTTAGCAGAAAGGTCCCAAAGATGAGTTTGCTCCATATCCAGGGGTGAAATGTGAACAAACCTGGAGTTGATTCCAGGTGTGGCATTCGTATTTGAAAGCTATTGCTGTGAACCCACAACATGCGGTCCAAGGGGCTCTCAATGCAAGTGAAACAGGCCATCCTTAGGCTGCCAATAAAATCCATCAGAGAGACAGCAGGAACATTAGGAGAGGCCAAATCAACAGTTTGGTACATTCTGAGAAAAAAAGAACACACTGCTGAGCTCTGCTAAACAAAAGCGCCTGGACATCCATGGAAAACAACAGTGGTGGATGATCGTAGGATCCTTTCCATGATAAAGAAAAAACACTTCACAACATCCAACCAAGTGAAGAACACCCTCCAGAAGGTAGGCATATCATTATCCATGTCTACCAAAAAGAGAAGACTTCACAAAATGAAATACAGAGGGTTCACCACAAGGTGCAAACCATTTATAAGCCTTAGGAATTAGACTTAGTCAAAAAACATCTAAAAAAGCCAGCCCAGTTCTGGATCAGCTTTCTTTGGACAGATGAAACAGAGATCAACCTGTATCGGAATGATGGGAAGAAAAAAATATGGAGAAGGCTTGGAATGGCTCATGATCCAAAGCATACCACATAATCTGTAAAACACAGCAAAGTTGATTGGACGGCATTTCACTTTAGAGATGGACAATAACCCAAAACAAACAACAACTGAAGAAAGCTGCAGTAAAGGCCTGGCAAAGCATTACAGATGGAACCCAATGTTTGGTGAAGACCGTGCATTCCAGACTTCAAGCAGTCATTGCTTGCAAAAGATTCTCAACAAGGCATGAAAAATTTACATTTTATTTATGATTGTGTTAATTTGTCCAATTACATTGTTGCCCCTGAAAAAAGGGGACTGTGTATGAAAATGGTTGCAATTCCTAAACATTTCCTACAATATTTTTGGTCAACCCATTGAATTAAAGCTGACAGTCTGCACTTCCATTTCATCTCAGTTGTTTCATTTCAAATCCATTGTGGTGGCGTACAGAGATAAAATTATGAAAATTGTGTCAGTGTACAAATATTTCTGGACTTAACTGTATATTGCATTGCAAAGCTTCTTTCACTGACTAAAGTTCAAACAGCTGCAAACACCCTAATTTCAGGGTGGTTGCGGTTGGTTGGAGTACCTTTGCTTGATGATTGCCAATGTGGGTCGATTGACCTCCTGCCTGATGGGCCCTGTCTGGGGCCTCCCCCAGATAGGGCCACAGTGTTGTTGGACACTCGTGTCTCAGCCCCAAGGTTTTACGCTGCTATATAATTGTCTGGTGGGAGTAGGGTCAGTTCTCCATCTCCACTGTAAATCCTGGTAAACCTAAGGAATGCACTCAAATTTTTTTGGCTCCTGCTCCGTTCAAACATAGGAGGACATGAGGTCTTGGCCCACACCTCCCGAGCACAGGCTCTAAAGCCTTGTTGCTGCCACTGTCCAAAGTCCTCCTGGCTGCGTTGCAGATTGTGGGGGGTAATTCTATATAATGCATAAAAATAACCTTATACTTATGAAGATATTAATGTGCAATGTGTAATCATGCAGTTTTATTATAAACATATTCATGTGGAATCCACACTTACAGTAAATTACATCTGAGATAGGACGAATTACACATACAGACAATTTCTATGTTCATCATAATATATGTGTCTTATGCTGAGAGATAGTCATAAGCAGGCAATTACCTTGAGCCCAGAGAGAGGCATTTCTAAAGTTTACTGCCTTTGTATCCACTGTTGGGGTGTCCAGAGTGTGGCCCATGAGCTGGTCATAAAGTGTACTCTGTGATAAGAGATGACCTGAGTGTCGCCCATGAGCTTAACGTAACACTTTGTGGACAATGATGGACATGACCCAAGTGTGTCCCATCGTAATCCCGGGGGAGCGGCATGTGCATCGCTCCTATTCCGGGATGGGTAGGCTGGGGAGGCGGTAATACAGCCGGTGCTGCGGGAGTGGACTGGGCCAACTCAAGGCGCTGAACTGCCTGGACGAGAGTGTTCATGGAGGCGCCTAGGTTAGCCAGCATGTTGGTATGATCTTGGACGATCTCCGCAACACCGGCTTCTTTCTGAGCTCCGTGCTCCATTTTCTTTCTTTTTAAGAGGTGTGTTATTCTGTCGAGCTTCTGGGTGCGAGAAAGGTGGAGCGGACTGCGGAGTCTTTGAGGTTTCTAATTCGTTGAATACGTGAGCTGACATACGCTCTTCAACATAGAGACAATAACACACAAAGACAAAGGGGACAGAAGGAACATATATACTGAGGGGAATGACTAAATGATGATCAGGTGCGCTAGACGAGACAACAGGTGCAATGAGTTGATGAGCAGGGCGATGGTGTTAGAAGGTCGGGGACGTCGAACGCTGAAGCCCGCCTCCTGCAGGGGGAGGATGGGTAGTAGATGGCGTAGTCGTCACACTGTCGTCGTCTAAGGAGTTTACTCTGATATTGAAGTGAAGTGGACCATCAATATGGCAGCTGGAGAGCAAAGGGGCCACAACATGGCCACCAGTCTTAGCTTTGCAGGTGAGGTTGACAGGAGAGACGGGAACAGGAATGGTGAAAGGTGTTCTCTTAACCATATTTTTTGCTGAGGGAAAGTGAGGGGGAAAGAGATTAATGTTCTTGCCAGGATCAGGAATACACAATGCACTCTGAAAGTATTCAGACCCCTTCACCTTCTCCACATTTTGTTTTGATCGTGACTTTATAACTGATCAAATGGAATCTGCAATCTGCAAATCTCCCCACAGATGTTTGAGTCTGTGCGTAGGCTGGGACATTCAAGGACTAATCCCGAAGCCACTCCAGTGTTATCTGTTTGCATGGTTGTCAAATCTTTGCCCTGAGTCTGAGGTCCTGTGATCTCTGAATCAGGTTTTCCAGAGACTGGTCAGTTCCCCCATAAGAGTAACCCCCCACATAAGAGATTATAAATACAATTATTTTAGGAATTCCTACTAAAGATCTACTAGAAAATCTATCTTGTAATAACTTAAAATATAATAATCCTTAAATGTATACAAGACAATAATAGCACTCCTTCGCAGAGCAAAAGACCTTCCCCTCCTCTCTCACATATACACTCACTTCCCACTTTAGGTATACCTTTCTAGTAACAGGTTGGACCCTCTTTTGCCTTAAGAACTGCTTTAATTCTTCATGGCATAGATTCAACAAGGTGCTGGAAACATTTGGTCCATATTGACAATATAGCATCTCCAGTTCCTGCAGATTTGTCAGCTGCACATCCATGATGTTGATCTCCCATTCCACCACATCCCAAAGGTGCTCTATTAGATTGAGATCTGATTATTGTGGAGGCCATTTGAGTACAGTGAATTCATTTTCATGTTCAAGAAACCAGTTTGAGATGTAAGCTTTGTGACATGGCGTGTCATCCTGCTGGAAGCTGCCATTAGAAGATGGGTACACTGGTCATAAAGGCATGGACAAGGTCAGCAAGAATATCAGGCTGTAGCATTTAAACGCTCAGTTGGAACTAAGGGGCCCAAAATGTGCCAAGAAAATATCCCAACACCTTTACATTACCACAACCAGCCTGAACTGCTGACAGAAGGCAGGATGGATCCATGCTTTCATGTTGTTTACGCTGACCCTACCGTTTGAATGTCACAGCAGAAACTGGGACTCATCAGACCAGGCAATGTTTTTCCAGTCTTTCAATGTCCAATTTTGGTTGGCCCATGGGTATTGTTTCCTGTTCTTGACAGTTGTGGCACCCAGTGTGGTCTTCTGCTGCTGTAGCCCGTCTGTTTTAAGGTTCGACGTGTTGTGCATTCAGAGATGCTCTTCTACATACCTTGGTTGTAACGAGGGGTTATTTGAGTTACTGTTGCCTTTTGATCAGCTCGAACCAGTCTGGTCATTCTCTTCTGGTCTTTGCCATCAACAAGGCATTTTCACCCAGAGAACCATCGCTCACTGGATATTTCACATTTCCTTCATTTTCTGTCCAGACACACTCTTGTTTGCATCTGCAGAGTTTCCAAAGCACTTCCTTTCTTTCAAAAACAACTTCAAAATCTTGTTTTGTCTTTCATCATTCTCATCAAATTAGGATTTCGCTTCAAACTCTCCAATCAGTCATTGAACACAATGCCTTCTGTCTATGCTGAGAGATCTGTCTACTAATTAACAAAACAATTACAAAAAGGGACAAACACCCAATTAAAAGAATTCTGCTAATGTATATCAGAGTAGAACATTTGTGACCTGTTTGCCTGTGAAAGTCGAATACAAAAATCTTTGTAATCATAACCAAATACAAAAAACATTGTAAACATATATATATATATATATAGAGAGAGAGAGAGAGAGAGAGAGAGAGAGAGAGAGAGAGAGCGAGAGAGAGAGAGAGAGAGAGAGAGAGAGAGAGAGCGAGAGAGAGCGAGAGAGAGAGAGATATAAATATATATCAAAAACTAAAAATATTGAATAGAATGTACCACATTATATAGTGTACATATATGCTATATATACATACATGTTATACATTATACTCTATTGTGTCGTTTTCTGTTAACTTTATCACTGCTGTTCCCAGTTTATACGCCTTCTAAAGCAATTACTGAGCAGGTGTCTATGAGTATGTGATAGATACCTTGAAAAACTTCCTTCAGCTTATTGCTGAGATCATTCTGATTCATCTTCATCAGGATTTCTATTGAGATAGTCACAGCTCCATCTTGGCCGTAGGTGTTCAACATCTTATCCACGGTGTCTTGCCTGTCAGCGTTCTCCAGATAACACTTGGATATCTGAGGAAATCCATCTATTATGCTCTGGGTCAGGTACCAGTGAAATGTTTTCAGGTCTTTTCCGGCCAGCTCCTCCAGAGTTGCCAGTAGCAGTTCAGGGACACAAACAGGTGTTGCCATCGTAGGTCGTGGAAAGTTACAGAAAGACACAGACATTCAAAATTAACGGAATGTTGTGTATCTGTGTGTATATAAATGTTACATGTGGTGATGTAGTGCTAGTGTCAGACTGAGACTAGCTTCCTGTACCCCAAAACCGGATGCAGCCTGTGGTATATTTATATGGTGTCAGCAAGCAGTAATTTCAACACACAGGGCCCAAATACAAAAATGCTGCAACAAAGATTTGTTGCAGCAAATTTCCAGCAAGTTCATGTACATTTTTGACAATGTGTCCTCATGTGCCTTCAGAGCTAAACAGCTCGACCTGCTATATTAGCTCATACATCTGCTTCTGATTACCTGCATTGGGCAACACTAGCATGAAAACACAACATGTATCAACATTATTACTGAGGACAATTTAATATAAACAAAAATGTAATTCTTTGGATTTGCACAGAATTCCATTGTTCGTTGCAAAAGAAAACAACAAAGATAGTTTTGCTCTATACTGATCTTCATCTCTGGTATTTTTGTAACTAATTAATTAATACAAAAATTAACTGGTGCAAAGGTTTAGAGCACAACTACTCATTTATTCAGAAAACTTCTCAACTCACAGTCTGCTTTTATTTTTTTACCTTGTGGACAAATTCTAAAATAAACTCAGTTGATGGGAATCAAAATCCATCTTTGTTGATTAATAAGGACATATTTTGAACAAATCATACATAGATCCAATTGATTTAGCAGAAAGGTCCCAAAGATGAGTTTGATGAGTTTGCTCCATATCCAGGGGTGAAATGTGAACAAACCTGGAGTTGATTCCAGGTGTGGCATTCGTATTTGAAAGCTATTGCTGTGAACCCACAACATGCGGTCCAAGGGGCTCTCAATGCAAGTGAAACAGGCCATCCTTAGGCTGCCAATAAAATCCATCAGAGAGACAGCAGGAACATTAGGAGAGGCCAAATCAACAGTTTGGTGCATTCTGAGAAAAAAAGAACACACTGCTGAGCTCTGCTAAACAAAAGCGCCTGGACATCCATGGAAAACAACAGTGGTGGATGATCGTAGGATCCTTTCCATGATAAAGAAAAAACACTTCACAACATCCAGCCAAGTGAAGAACACCCTCCAGAAGGTAGGCATATCGTTATCCATGTCTACCAAAAAGAGAAGACTTCACAAAATGAAATACAGAGGGTTCCCCACAAGGTGCAAACCATTTATAAGCCTTAGGAATTAGACTAAGTCAAAAAACATCTAAAAAAAGCCAGCCCAGTTCTGGATCAGCTTTCTTTGGACAGATGAAACAGAGATCAACCTGTATCGGAATGAGGGGAAGAAAAAAATATGGAGAAGGCTTGGAATGGCTCATGATCCAAAGCATACTACATAATCTGTAAAACACAGCAAAGTTGATTGGATGGCATTTCACTTTAGAGATGGACAATAACCCAAAACAAACAACAACTGAAGAAAGCTGCAGTAAAGGCCTGGCAAAGCATTACAGATGGAACCCAATGTTTGGTGAAGACCGTGCATTCCAGACTTCAAGCAGTCATTGCTTGCAAAAGATTCTCAACAAGGCATGAAAAATTTACATTTTATTTATGATTGTGTTAATTTGTCCAATTACATTGTTGCCCCTGAAAAAAGGGGACTGTGTATGAAAATGGTTGCAATTCCTAAACATTTCCTACAATATTTTTGGTCAACCCATTGAATTAAAGCTGACAGTCTGCACTTCCATTGCATCTCAGTTGTTTCATTTCAAATCCATTGTGGTGGCGTACAGAGATAAAATTATGAAAATTGTGTCAGTGTCCAAATAATTCTGGACTTAACTGTATATTGCATTGCAAAGCTTCTTTCACTGACTAAAGTTCAAACAGCTGCAAACACCCTAATTTCAGGGTGGTTGCGGTTGGTTGGAGTACCTTTGCTTGATGATTGCCAATGTGGGTCGATTGACCTCCTGCCTGATGGGCCCTGTCTGGGGCCTCCCCCAGATAGGGCCACAGTGTTGTTGGACACTCGTGTCTCAGCCCCAAGGTTTTACGCTGCTATATAATTGTCTGGTGGGAGTAGGGTCAGTTCTCCATCTCCACTGTAAATCCTGGTAAACCTAAGGAATGCACTCAAATTTTTTTGGCTCCTGCTCCGTTCAAACATAGGAGGACATGAGGTCTTGGCCCACACCTCCCGAGCACAGGCTCTAAAGCCTTGTTGCTGCCACTGTCCAAAGTCCTCCTGGCTGTGTTGCAGATAGTGGGGGTTAATTCTATATAATGCATAAATAACCTTATACTTATGAAGATATTAATGTGCAATGTATAATCATGCAGTTTTATTATAAACATATTCATGTGGAATCCACACTCACAGTAAATTACATCTGAGATAGGACGAATTACACATATAGACAATTTCTATGTTCATCATAATATATGTGTCTTATGCTGAGAGATTGTCATGAGCAGGCAATTACCTTGAGCCCAGAGAGGGGCATTTCTAAAGTTTACTGCCTTTGTATCCACCGTTGGGGTGTCCAGAGTGTGGCCTATGAGCTGGTCCTAAAGTGTACTCTGTGATAAGAAATGACCTGAGTGTGGCCCATGAGCTTAATGTAACACTTTGTGGTCAATGATGGACACGACCCAAGTGTGAACCATGAGGATGTGAAATACTGTCGCAAATTACGAGCATTCAGGGAGGTAGAAGTTAAGAAGCGCACCCCAATCAGAGGGGTTACCAACCAGACAAAGTCAGATGGCGTAATGTGTGAAAGTTCTGTATAAAAGCCATGGTCCGGACTTAGAACATTGGGGGTGTATCTGCGGAAGGACCTGGCTTTAATGTCTGTCATTATTGTATGATTTTCATTAAAGTCTATTGGATTCACAAAGTCCTGAGTTGAAGTGCATTTTTTTTTTGTGTAAAGTGGTTGATTTTCCACTACAAGATCAAGACGCAATACCTGACAATTCCAGCTGCTAGTCGGATAACCACCCACCCCCCTCCACCCGGTTGTCCCTGGCCTTGTCCTTCTGGTCATGCTTCTGACCAAGCTTAGGATTTATAGACAACCCAAATTCATTTACAAATTATTATAACTTAAAATGTTCACCCGGCACAGCCAGAAGAGGACTGGTTACCCCACCGAGTCTGGTTCCTCTCTAGGTTTCTTCCTAAATGTCATCCCCTCTAAGGGGGAGATTTTCAAAGCCACTGTGCTTCAATCGTTCGGGTTTCAGACTGGGTGTTATGTGGAAGCACTTTGTTACAACTGCTGATGTAAAAAGGGCTTAATAAATACATTTGGTTAATTGACTGATCACTGGTTGTTACTGTAGCTAACTTTAAGGTGACCAGACATCCTGGTTTGCCCGGGATCATCCCGATATCAAGCTGGGTCTCCAGGTATTAACTGACTGACTATGAAACGTTTAGGAAACGTTTGGGAATTGCAACCATTTTCATACACAGTCCCGTTTAATCAGTGATTGCTGACTTGTTAAACAGCGTAGTAGAGACGCAGACTGCCATGCATCCTCGCCACTGACTTAACTAACTATGCGTTAGGATTGGTTCAGGACTAACACTTCGCTGTTTACAAACATTAGTAGTTACGTTATAGTAAGCCAAAAATAAAACTATTTGAAGTTATATTGCAACGATTTCTGGTGGACGAACAGCCGGTGGCAAAAGCCATACAGTTCATAGATGCTATTTGTTGTGGAAATAAATTTAATAAGAAATGTTAGTCAGTTTAACACGATGCTAAATGGTGTCCGGCTAAATATTCAAACTTGGCATGATGTTAATGCTTGACAAAATGATCTAATGTTGAGACGCAATTTTAATTCAAAGTAGTTTGTCCCAATCGGTCCCAATACTGGCACACTAGCTTACTATACAAAACAGTATTTGTGCACAATCATCCACAAAGTACGTACTTGTAGTATGCGCCTTGAGATTCAGACATTGCTTTAGATTTACATAGTAGCATACATAGCGTAGTAGTTGGCTATTCAACTGTGCTTGTTTTCTAAAGTAACAAACAAGCCTTGTTTCGATTAATTGGTTTGACAAAGGAGAAGTAGACCAATAACCTGCACATGTATAGCCTAGTGGCATAGTGGTTAAAAACACAGGTTAAAAACACAGACTGTAACATTCTGTAGGAGACCCCGGTTCGAATTCAGCGAGGGCAACACCGTTTATCTCTAATTGCGGGTTGGCGGAACTAGTTTCTTACCAACACTGATTTTGCGTTAAAGAACACAAGTGCAGGACATTTAACGTTAAACATAAATTCACTCACAAAAAGTTGAGAGACTAAGTTAGCTCAAGTGGGACAGGGTGTTTCTGGTTGACAGTTGAGGGTTTATTGTAAGACAAATTGTCAAGATAGCCCTCCTGGTGAAACACTACATTAGGCAATGAATGAAACGGTGTGAATAGGAACAACTGTATACTTGGTGCAACACACCATCACCTCCTCACCTCGAACAGGCCAGGACCCACATGAACAGGCTCAGTCTCAACACTGAACACTATTCACAAAGCATGTGAGAGAGAGATAGTGTGAGAGAAAGAAAGGGTGTGTGTAAATTAAGCAGGAAAGGTGTCATTCCCTCTATCAGCTACTGTTTTGATATTACAAAACAGAACATGAAAAGGAAACAAAACCTTTAGAGAACCTTCAGAAACGAAGTATTTTCCATGGATCAGGTCTGCGAGTTAAGTTGGTTACTTTGGAAACAAAAGTGACAGAGGTTGTCATGACAATCTCAAACCCCACCCGCCAAGACTGCCAGACAACACAAACCGTACACAGAGAGACAGACACACACAGGACAGAAAGGTGTGAGGGAGACATACATTGTCCACACAAAGACTTCTCAGATTGGGTAAAGGTAGTTTGAGTAAGCCAAAGGCATACAGATGCATTAGCAAATTATACAGTGAAAACAAAATATTTACCAATTAAACTTACTCAGTCAAGACAAAAATCATATGCACATACAGTAAAGAAACAAAATCCATATCTGGCCAAGATACAGCCTATAAAATGTATTTTGAATCTGTGTCAGACACATAAGTCAAGTGGGAACTTTTAGGGTTGATTCTATTGGGTCCAAGGTACCAGACAAATTGACAAAAGCACAACACAGGTATTTGACAAATGTGTTTGAGCCAAGGTTTCTCTCCCCATAGAGGACACTGGACAGTTGTCATAACAGAACCCAGTAACAGTGCTGCGTGTCCAGACTTTATGAACACACTACTTTGTAATGAATCACAGGCTTTAGAAACACATCTGACTGCTACAGGTCTAAGTTCTTGGGTCGGTCTCTGCACAGAAGGAGAATCCTTCAAAGTCTTCCTGGTTGATCTGTCTGATAACAGCCTCGTCTGTGGGGGTTAACACTGGATCTTCGCTGGTGAAGTCCTGGTCAAAGTTATTCACATCCCACTTCGTCTTCTACAGAGAAAAGAAAGTGCAAGAGAAACACAGTTAACCTGGAAACACATTTTGTCTGTGTGTTTGTGTGTGAACAGGTTTTACAACGCTGGTATGGACCAACCAAGTTCCCACAAGGACAACAAAACAATAAATATTAGAGTTTAGGTTTAAGGTTATAAGTTAGGGTTATGAAAAATAGAATAGGATTTTGAAAAGATATATAAAATGTAATTTGTGAGTGACTTACAATGCGTGGTTTGAATGGAGGTTTGAGTCTTCTCTGCTCCAGCAAAGTCCAGTCAATATCTTGGAAGAATGAGTGTTTCTTTATGGCCTCCTCACAGCCTTGAGACAAAACGCATCCTAACCTCTGGGCTGGGGCCTTAGTCATAAACTACACACATACAGAGAGAGAGAGAGAGAGAGAGACAATCAGTATCAGATGTAATGGACAGACAATCTGACGGAGGAGTATGACATACTGATGGTACTTACAGCTTTTAGGATGGCTACAGCTTCATTGCTGAGCCAGACGGGATAGAGGACATCATCGTTAAGGATGGATTCAAACAGGTCGTCTTCGTTGTCAGCTTCAAACGGCGGCTGGCCAGCTAACATCTCATACATCAACACGCCCAGAGCCCACCAGTCCACGGAGGGGCCATACTCTAGCTCCTGGAGGATCTAGACACGTAACCATCATCAGTACCTCTAACATCAGCCCACAGTCTAAAAACACTGGAACTCAGAGAGGGCAGACGTTTTGGATCAACCTTTTGGGTATCGAATCAGTACAAAATGGCCCAACTCACCTCAGGGGCGATGTAGTCAGGCGTGCCACAGAATGTGGTGGTGGTGACTCCATTGATAATGCCCTCCTTACACATACCGAAGTCTGCCAGCTTACAATGGCCTTCTGCATCCAACAATATGTTATCTAACTTCAAGTCCCTGGGAGAGAAGACATGATTACAGCGGTTCAATGACAGCAGGCACCACCATGATATACATGATATATTGGGCTGTGTTTAGATGTCGGTGGAGAAAAGGTCAGAGGATACCTGTAGATGACCCCGTTAGAGTGCAGGAACATTAGGGCAGAGGTGACTTCAGCTGCGTAGAAGCGTGAGCGCACCTCGTCAAATTTCCTGGAGCGCTGGATCTGGAACATCAGATCTCCTCCGTTTACATACTCCATCACGAAGAAAAGACGGTCCTGGAGAGGAGAAAGCATGGTTTACAGGGAACTCGTGTTCAGTTGGTCTGTTTGGACACTGACAAACTGTTTCATTTTGAAGTGTTTTGAATTTGAACTGACGCAATGTTAATCAGGTTAGAAACCGTAGTTTTTTGTAAATATTCTTCTCCTCTTTAGGGCATCACAACTATATTTGGACAGTTGAGTTATACATTATTGGACCCTGATAACCTTGTATGTAGCAAAGGCAGTGTGTTTTGGGTCAATGTCCTGCTGCAGGATAAATCTCAACCTAAATGAGTTAACAGGCTTGATACATTATGATTTGTTTGCCTCATATTGGCAAGCATGAATTGCACATCTTTGGTCCTGATGTTGGGAAGACAAAAGCTAGAGTTGAAATGCAAAAGAAAAACAGAATCAAAACTAGACATTCACAACTATCTTAGATTTCAAAATTCATTGGATTTGACCCTATATTCAATAGAAAATAGTACAAAGACAAAATAGTAAATGTTGAAACTGAGAAATGCTATTGTTTCTTGAAAAATAAATACACATTTTGAATTTGATGCCAGTGACACGTTTCAAAAAAGCTTAGACACAGGCAACAAAAGACTGGAAGAGTTATGTAATGGTGAAAATAACTTGTGGAACATCTCACAACTAATTAGGTTAATTGGCAACATGTCAGTAAAATGATTGGGTATAAAAAGATCCCAGAGAGGATGAGTCTTTCAGAAGGTCTGTGTCAAGTGTTTGGGTATCTCATCATATACAGTACATAATATCATTAAAAGATTAAGAGAATCCAGAGAAATCTTTGTACGCAAGAACCTGAAAACCAATATTGGATGACTGTGATCGTGGGCCCTCAGGCAGCACTGCATTAAAAACAGACATGATCCTATAGTGGAAATCACTACATGGGCCCAGGAACACTTCCACAGTATGTCGCTGCATCCACACATGCTAGTTAAAACGCTACCATGCAAAGAAGAAACCATATATTAACAAGATCCAGCCACATTTTCTGGGCCCAAGCTCATTTAATATAGATTAAGGTGAAGTGGAAAACTGTCCTGTTGGCTGACAAATCTAAATCTGAAATTACTTTTGGGAATGATGGAGGCCGCATCCTCCGGACTAAAGAGGACAGATCCGGCTTGTTATCAGCACACAGTTCAAAAGCCAGCATCCATGATGGTATGGGAGTGCATTAGTGCATATGGCATGGGTGACTTGCACATCTGTGAAGGCACCATTAATGGTGAACAATATATACAGGTTATGGAGCGACATATGATGCTATCCAGACAACATCTTTTACAGGGCCTTGCTTAATTCAGCAAGACAATGCCAAACCACAATCTGCATGTATTACAACAACATGGCGCCATCGTAAATGAGCCAGGGTGATAAACTGACCTGCCTGCAGTCCAGACCTGTCACCCATTGAAAACATTTGGCGAAATATGAAACAAAAACTATGACCAAGGAGACCCTGAACAGTTGAACAGCTGAAATTGATAAAAACACTCACATTTATTGTAAAATTGAGTTAACTGTACATGTGTGTGCATATAAATTTGACGATATGTTTGTGTGTGTGTGTGTGTGTGTATACCCGGGTCTGAAAGCAGCAGAAGAGCTGGCAGAGGTAGGGATGCGAGCGTGCCAGGGCAAGGATGCGTTTCTCTGTCAGGGTACAGTCCACATCATCATCCTGCTGGATCACATCCTTCTTCAACACCTTCACTGCAAACACCTCCTCACTGCCCTTCAGCTCTGCCAGCATCACCTACACAGCAGGAGAGACCTTACACCTGCTCACAACCTTAAACATCAGTGTCATCAACCCACAGGCCACAATCCATTCCCTCCTCCCTCTACTCACCTTTCCGAAGCTTCCTTTACCCAGAACCTTAATGAACCTGAAGTCGTTGAGACTTCTCTTCGCTACTCCGTTCTCCCGCGAGGTAGAGGAGGTAAAGGAGGAGGCGGACGAAGAGGAGGAACCGTGCGTCTCTAAAGACATCCCCTGTTGGAATCGCTCCAACTCAGCCAGCTCTGCAGACAGACACAGACTTTTTCCCCACTCTGCTTCCAAGTATTTTAGTGACCCTGTGTGAGACAGTTACCTTGATGGGAGGGGGAGGTGGGGGGGTGCTCGTTGGAGAGGTCTGTAGACGTCTCAGTGTCTACTCCCGGTGGTAACTACACAGAGAGAGTAAGACGGAGACCATCGTTGTTATCATTGTCTGTCTGTGTGTGTGTGTGTGTGTGTGTGTGTGTGTGTGTGTGTGTGTGTGTGTATGTGTATGTGTGTGTATGTGTGCGTGCGAATACCTTTTTCCTGCGTTGTGCCATAGTGCTGATCTTATCAGGGGTTACTCCCATTTCAGCCAGGACTTTGGCAATGCCTTTGGCATCCACCCCGCAGTTGGGCGCTACGTTGGCCTGACACCTCTTGTGGACATTCATCTTGCACACTACACACAAACACGCTAGAGTCAGGAAGAGCTCACGCCATCTGGTGCCAATGAACTACCATTTCGCACGCGCACGTACACACGCACGCACGCACGCACACGCGGTGTACCCTTGCACTGCAGGCCCTGCCGCATCAGTCCCCAGAGGAGAGAGCCACAGTGGTCACAGAAGGTGGGAGCCTTGTAGTTGTGGTTGCTGAACTTATGAGGCATGTTGACACTGAACCGCTGGGTGCCAACCTGGAAATAAGGAAAGGGGGGGGGGCCGTATGAGTGTAAACTTCTGTACACGCTCATATAACAGGATTAATCACTGACTTAAAACAGGGACTCCCATTCTATGTATTTGTTCATTCTATTTTAATCCATTTAAACCTGCCCAAACTCAGATTGACAGCGTATGAATAACTGGGCTGAGAGGCTAGATGAATATGGTCTTATAGTTTATAGAGCTGCATTTTTGTGGTTCAGAACCGCAGCGTTTGGTCTATGGTGATCATCTTGACCAGTGACAGTCCACAACACCTCCTCTGGTGTGTCCTCTTGCTTCTTCATTCCAGCACACTTAGTGATGATGTGCTCATGGCAGCGTTTGTGGACCACACACGTGCACACTGGAATAAACAGACACAAAAAGTTGCAATCCCACAGTTCCACACAATATGAAGAGACAGACAATATATATACAGACAATGTATCTAAATAATGTCAGACAGTTTTAGAATGGGCCGGTATCAGTCAAACTATCCTAGTAATTAAAGCCAGACAGAAAAACCCGACAAGAGAGCATGTACTCACCCTGACATTGGTACCCCTGTTTTCCAAGCACTCCCCTGTGAGATCAAAGACAGAGAACCATTTTCTTGACAAATCAAAATATGTATTGAGGCTGAAATCTGACCAGCAGAGGGAGCCCTGAGGACAGCAAACTGTGTGTGTGTCTGTCTCAGACTTTATGACTTAACTACACACTGGGGACAAAAATGTCCCCAAACTGTGGTTAAATCAGAAGGCAACTAACGGAGTCTAATGGAGACAGATTCTTTGTAAACTTTTACCACGCATGCCAAGGCAACCATATTCAATTACTCACCCCCAAAACCACAAGGCAGTGAGAGGATTTGATTTTTTTTGTCCACGTAAGGAGGGAGATTCCTAAAATGTGTTTTTCTCACCAGATGAAGTCTCGGCAGTGTGAACAGTAGGTCGGTTGCCGTAGATATGTGGCCATAAACTTGTGTCCGTTAACCTGGTGGACACGCCTCCGCACAGCCCCCTGCCGCCGCCGAGGACCAATCCGCTCTCGGAACACACGCTCCACATTCTCAGTGGCTCCGGAGGCTAACAAGCAGACAACACAAAAGATCATGCAAGTATTACGGCAGGGTTAGGGTTAGGACTGCCTAAGTAGGGTAGGGTTAAGATTAGGGTTAGGACACTGTGTGGGGCTGGGGGATAGTTACCATGGCATCATTTTCTGTCCATCAGCATGGTCATTAAAATTAATGTGGCCGTATGAAGATACCCACTTTTTCTTCCCTTCCAGTCTCATCAATTTCCCTCCCTCCCTCCCTGTGACAGAATTAGCCTTATGAGTGTGTGAGTGTGTGTGTGTGTGTGTGTGTGTGTGTGTGTGTGTGTGTGTGTCTGTGTACATCCGTGTGTGTGTGTTTGACAGAGAAAACAAGAAAGTGGAGCAGCTAAAAAGGCCACTACTGAGATCAGTGGGTTTTACGTAATACATCATCCATCTGTTCACACACAGAGAGAGACGGAGATGGGCAGCGTTAGGCAGGTGTTAGCAATTGCCTTGGAGACGGCTGTACTATGACCTCACCAAAAACGTACTGACCACAGCGAACAAACACGCACGCATGCACACACACACACCCACCCAGACACACACACACACACACACACGACCTGAAGATCAAGTAAGAAGGTAGAAAGACAGTATGTAAAACGCAGGTGAACGGGGTTAACTGTAAAGCATCAGCTTTTACAGGATGGATTCCCAGCAGAACAAATAGCAGTGAAGAGGAGATATGATGGTGAGAGGGGGAGGTGGGGTCCAGAGGAGGATGAAGGTTGAGAGGGGGAGTCAGGAGGTAGAGTATGAGGAGAAGGGAAGAGGTGAGGGAGGGAGGGGTGATGAGAGGGGGAGTCAGGAGGTAGAGTATGAGGAGAAGGGAAGAGGTGAGGGAGGGAGGGGTGATGAGAGGGGGAGTCAGGAGGTAGAGTATGAGGAGAAGGGAAGAGGTGAGGGAGGGAGGGGTGATGAGAGGGGGGGCTGCACAGCACAAACTGCCGAAAGAAAAACCTGCTAAAAATACTTTCTCCCTCCCTCTTGTACCCTTTCTGAGTCCCCAGTAGGCTAATTGCCAGTACAAATAAATAATAAGCATTAATTATCATAAATTAGTCAGCTGAACTGGGAGGACATTGAGTTTAAGAGGGCATCTGGGAAACCGTCCAACTGAACTAATTAACCAATGATTAATGGCATGTCATCTACATTAGCAATTGGTCATCAGAATACATATCACATTGATTAGGTCACTGTACATTGTCAGAGAGAGAAAACTTGTGTGAGTATAGTTGCAAGACACACACAGTTCTAATGATAACCTTAAGGCTAGTGTTTGACCTCTAAGGGTAGACCAGGGTTGTGGGTGGAGCAGGGTTGTGGGTGGAGCAGGGGTTTGTGGGTGGAGCAGTGCATTCTGGGTAGAGCAGTTTTACCTTCAGTAGAAGATCCTGACAGATGGATGATCACATAGACCTTCCCCTCTGGTTCTAAATCAACCTGGAGAGAAAAACACGGTCTGTTTTTGATGTGCAACACACTGCACAACACATTAAATCAAAAAGCAGTAGTATACACACAATTAAATCCCCACCCCACAGATGTTAGCACATACCACTGGCCAGCTATAAATGAAACTGTCAGTAAATTCTCACCTTTTCCTATATCAAAGTGAACCTGCTTCTGTAAACTAGGCTACCTGAACCTTCCATAGCTTGAATGACAGCTGGCCTCAATCATTTTCCATTTTTCAAACAGAGGGGGAGGGACGTGACAGAGTGGGAGAGCTAGGTGGATGGAGATCGACCGACAGAGGGAGAGAGATGTAGAGAAAGATGGGGATTAAGTCCTTGGCTAAGCTCTGGACAGCCGTAGATCTTCTTACGCAACTCTCTGCCTGTCATATAGCAGATCTCTGTCACCGGACACACACACACAAACATCCAATACAAACACATATTCACAAACACAAATGGATGGCTAAGTGAACGTTACACACTCAGATACGTTGCCTTGGGGAGAGTTTCGCTGTCGCCATGGACATGAAGAAAGGAGTTCACCTCATTAATCTAGTTAGCCAATTAGAATTCAGGCCTACTGCCACACACACAGACACATCGTATCATTGGGTGCGAGTGTGATCTGTGAGTGTCTGGTGTCTGGGGTACCTAAAGTAGGTTGCAGACTGATGCCAGCCTTAAACACACATCTGAAACACACACAGCTCAAGTTTACACCAACAGTTCACACACACACATGCACACACACACACAACTCACATTACAATTCCATTGTGTCTGTTTCCTCCACCTATCATTGTCTCTCTATCAAGCCAGTCCACTAACTTGTCCCCACCTCCACCCACCTCTCTTCACCCCCACCCTCTCCCCCCCTTCGCTCTCACACTCTTCCCTTGTCTCCCTCATTATCTTACCCCTGTTTTTCTCCCCCCTGCTTGACTGTCCCTCAGTCTCTCTGCCTCCCCCTTGTCACCCCCACTGGCACGACATAAATGGGTATTATCACCAAAGTAAGTTTAAGGAATGTTAAATGTATTAATCAATCAAATCTAACCCTATCCTTTTTGAATGACATGTTAATCCATTAACATTCAATAAAAAACACAATTTAAGATAACTTGTACATCTCAAAAGATACTAAAGGTAATTTCAATGAAACCGCTAAACTATAACTGCACAGTAACGGCAAAGCTAATCAATAAAAGGGATCAATACAATGTAGGAATAAATGGCATAGTTGGATTTTTCACTGCAGTTGGGGCTCAGTGAAATCCTTCAACAAATAACAGCATAAAGGTTTCTATATTTTCACCAAACACACACACATACACACACACACACACACACAGGCACACGCACAAGCACACGCACAAGCACACGCACAAGCACGCACACTTAAGCCTAGCCTGCCCTACTTCCAGGAGGAGGGGTGTAACCAATGATGTCACTGCCCAGCCACCATCCAGTTATCACCCAGATGGACACAATCAGTGATATCACCAAGGAGAGAGGAGATGGTCACTAGCTGTACAAGCCACAGATAGAGTATTGACCAGTCTGGCAATGAAATAAGAACTGATCAATCAGCAAAGTGATCCATTGATCTGCACTATCTGACCTATGCGCTGGGTGTGTGTGTGTGTATGTGTGTGTGTCATACTGATCCTCAGCAGGTCCCCTTCAACATTTACATGTCACTCGAAGAGACAGACATACACATTGGTAACTAATGTTAACTAAATTTAACCTAAATCTCCAGTGTGCCATAAAATAGACAGCCCAGAAGCTAAGGCATTTCTCGATGTTCTAAGGCAAGGTTACTCATCAAACACGCACAACAAAAAAAAATGTATTCCCCTTAATAATTTGATTTCAACCAAACTTAAGTCTAATCCTTACCCTTAAACCCAAACATGTAACTTTAACACAAACTACTAAATCCAACTCCTACCCAGGCCTGGTAGTGGGTGCTGCCATTCTGCAAAATGTCCTCCAGCTGTATGGTGCAGTGAGCCACAAAATCGTCATATCCGATCGGTGCATCATGGAAAACGGACATCTCCAATTTCCGTCCTTCTGTCATCTGGGCTGTAAAGTCCTACAGAAAACAGAGAAAACATTTCGAAAAGGCTATTTCATTTTGAATGGATTTACTCTTTTTCCAAATACCATCCAGATGCTTGTTCAAAGCACCAAACTAGATTTCACCCTTCACTGTGCCACAAGTGGCTGAGAAAACATGGACAATGTTAACTGTACTGAATTAACTGGGTTTGAGGGGGGGAGGCAGTGTCAGCAAGGGTTTCCTGGTGTCATCATGCAATCTCATCTGAAATGAATGTATATAGGCCTGAACCAAGACCGAAGCAAAGCTCTGCATTAGAAAGGCCCTGTTGTAGATGACTTAGGAGTAACCAGCATTGACTTGGACCTAATTAAAACAAAGCATTTGCACCATTGTTCCAATACATACTGGCATGGGATTGAGTGAAACTGGATCATTCATAAAATCCACAAATATTATGAATGTTATTCATGACACTTAAAAAGGATACTGGCCGTAAAAGAGAGGACCCAATTATAGATTATGCACAACCTTAATGAAAGTTTGATTTACAGAGCACGTTTTACGATGACCCCATGGTTTTGGATGCATAGATTGAACCTCACATTTAATCACCCCTTTGCTCCTTTTGAGTACAGTTCCAAAAACCTTTATAAAAATAGAAAACATTTCAATTCAGGCATGCTTATTTTTGGATCGAGAAAGCATAGCCTACCACAGGGCTGCCCTGCCATGGTGGAGCGGATCCAGTACAGTACCTGGTTCCAAGCTGGTGAATTGGTCCTATTCTTGGTGCAGGTCTGACCCAGGTGGGTCTGGTCGAGGTTGAGGGTGAGGTAGGGGTCCAGCAGGAATGAGGAAGAGTTCTTTCCCCCCGCATGGCGGAGTGCCCAGGGGGTGGGCTTTAAATCTACAGCCTCACACACACGTACTTTTAACACCCCGCTGAAAACAGGCATGGTCGTTGTGGTGGAAGTGTGTGTGCAGATAGTCTGTCTTTAAGTCTGTCTTTATTTCTAATTAGCCATAAAAGTTGAGTGACCCAACACGCCAGAATCCATTCAACCCAACTCAGTCCTGCTGAGACTGACTGTCACAAATGTCAACACATACCCTCACACTGAATGTTAAAACCTGTTAAAAAATAAATTAAAAACACCCCTCTTCTTTGCTCCAAAGGTCTCCAGGTCAGATCCCTAGTCCAGTAGTGTCTGCTCGCGTAATATCAGTTCGTCATAGAGGACCCGCAGTGCCCTGTGTTTGTTTACACTCCGTCCGGTGAATATACAGCGACAGTTATCGTTGGCGGAAATAATGATTCTACGGAAGAGGTATTTTTGGTGAGAAGAGAGGAAGCTCTTGAAGAGGTAAGAGGGGGAGAGCCCGATGAGGAATGATACAGAAAGGCTCCGGTCCTGAACAATCTTGTACAGTCCCCTGTTGAGCAGCTGTTGTAACACCGGGCTCAGGACGGGGGAGGTAACCTAGACATCCGCGATCCCTCTACCTTGTCCCGTGCTGTAAGCGGCTGTAGCACAAGCTCGGGTTTTCTTATTTCCCGGAATGTTCGTTTGCTTATCCGGTGGTACGTTACCCACTGCCAACTCAGCTAACCAGTAACAATCTATCGCTCTCCTGCAATTGCTCTATCGTTTTCCTCGCTGTGCTTTTCTTTTTCTCTCCTCTCCCAGTGCGCGCTCACACGTTTTCCTGTGTGAATGGGAACGAGCTTCAGGAAATGCGCAAAATGCGTCAGCCGCGCGGCTTGCCCCCTGCGCTGAATAGGAGTATTCATGTATGTGAGTGTTTGTTTGATAGGCTACAACATCCATGTTTAAATCTCCGTCCTGAATGAACTTACATTCTGAACAACCCGCGTGCAGTTCGAACCTGTGGCCATCGGCTTCGCAACACTCCAAAACGTTTTAAGGCCTCATACTTTTTATTGGAGTAGGGCGGCAAAACGCAAGTGGCGCGTCTGGTGCTCGATCCAGTGAGTGGTGCCGCTTTCAACCAAAAGTTGAAATTTGTTGAACTCTTGAGCAGCCGCCGCCCATGTCGACCAATGAGCAGTGTTTATCTTGTCAACCAATCCAACACTCATTCATTGACAACTCCTATGCATAGAGTGGAAAAATTGAGGTTACATTCATTTTTGCTGTTTCAGAATTATATAATTTAACGTTGCACTCGGCCTACAGGGACTTAAACCAAAACAATTTTACAACCTAACTGCGAGAAGTCTGCCTACCGTCTGTACACCCATGCTATATATATATATATATATATATATATATATATATATATATATATATATATATATATATATATATATATATATATATATATATATTCCACCAAAATGTCCCTCAAATATTCAACCAATCTCTAGTCTCTAGGAAATGTCCCCCTCAATTATTTAGCATAAGTCTCAAACTGTGATCTTGTAGGCTACTCTAAATATTGAGCTGTCAAAGCTTTTTAGCTATCCCATAAACACAGTTGAAAGCAACATTTTTGCTCTTCTTCCGTGGTACATCAACTTCTGTTTCTTGCACCGTTCAGAGAAGCGCACACAAGTTGGAAAATTTCAACTCATGCTACACACCGACGGTACCGCATCCGAATCTGGACGCGTACGGTAGTTTAGCCAAAGCGGTGTGGATTGCTTTCTATAAAAATTAATGTATCTCTGCCGGAACGCATAAAATTTACCGTGCCCGGTGTGAACGAGGCTTTAACCCCTCATCCAGACCGACGAGATTAAATCACTTGCAGTTCCGCTAGTGACAACGGGAGGCACTGATTGGTTTTGACCAATCAGTTACTTAATTGAAGCCAGGAAACGCTAACCTATTGCATTCAAGGGAAAAAAAAGGCGTACCCAACATAAAGTAACTGAGTAGTTCAGTAATCTCTGATCATTAAAATGAAACTCACTAAAAGACAATGCAGGGAATTTGAGATTTTTCTGATATAGCCTAGTCGCAGTTCAAGAGAACCGTGACAGCCCACCGCAGAAATGGTTCATTAACGAAAATGGATGCATGCCATTTGTTTTTAAAATACAGCTAGCAGGTGGTATTTTTTTCGTATCCAGCAAAACTAGCACTATTAAATAGGTTACGGTATTAATAGATTGAGGGCAACTGTAGGTCCAAGACTGCGCAATCCTCGACCACGCTATATCTTTTTTTACTCTGTCTCAATAGACCTTGACGGTGACGTTAGAGATTTTATTGTGTTCTTGTACTAGTAAAATTAGCTATTCGTCCAACGTGTTGGTGAGGTACGATCTGGACTTTTTAGTATTGTATTACTTTCTACAAGCTTTATAATTGGTTTTCCTCTATGCTCTGATTGGATTTCCGCGACGAGGAAGGAAAAAAAGAGAACGCTTCTCTTTTTTATTTTTCCTGACGGTTGCAAGAATGGGGGGCGCCTTTTTTGAATGGTTAGCAGTGGAGCACTTCCACTTTTAACCACGGCATGCTGCTTGTGTGTGAACGGGAGTGAGACCGCCACCGCTGCGGGTCTGTAACCTTGACGGTTAAAGTGCCTTTAACCTTTAACTGTCAATAGATTCAAATGGCCGGTGGCACAAACAGCACTTAATGTTGAGGAGTAAGTTTCACACATTTCCATTTGCAGAGTTGGGGAGTACATGTAATGGATTAGCCTACAAAAAAACAGATTCTGCAATCTGTAACATTACCAATCGAAATTGTAATCGGATTACAGATAGGTCGACTTTGAAAAAAAAATATGATTACTTCTTGGATTACATCTGTTGAAAATGAAGATTAGCTAGAAATTGTGACTCGTGCATGTTTAATTTGTTTATATTTTTTTTTTATTTGAACCTCCAAATTATTTGAACTCAGTTATTGTGTGCAAAGGTAGGCGTTGACCAGATTAGTGACCGATGAAGAGCTAGTTTAGTTTTCTTCGGCTTTGGCTGATAACAAGAGCACTTTCGGTAATATTGAGCCCATATTAAATGTGATTTAGTAATCTACTATCTATGCATCTTTCTCAGAACAATGATAAGCGATACCTTATCATTGGTAAGGTATTTCTTTTTCATATAGGACCTGTTTAGAAGATTAGGCAACAATTTTTTCAGATAGCTGTAACATGGAGCTTCTTTCAAAATAACATTTATCACAGTATTTGTTGAAATTGAGATTTCAACAAATACGTCACAGGTTAATACCTTTAGTGTGTAATGTAGAGATGTAGGCCAGTCTCATGGAAGTGGGAAGCAATGGTTTAGAAACCTATTCCAAAGGCACTGTACATAACCAGTAAGGTGAAATGCAAATTCCCTTTTTGTCCTGCTACGTAAACTATAGTGATTGGTCCGGCAAAAGGTGTTCAATTATTTATATTCCCATTAGTCCTCGAATGCTTCTTAATATGATAATCACACACACCTCAAATATTCGCTGCTGCCATGTACATTTAATTTAATCAGCTCTAGGAAACTTTTTTTACAAAAAAATCTTTAAAGGTATTGTATCTTTTTTATGTTACCATTTCATGAGATAAGATAGCTCATATAACAGCAACATGACATTTTCCTATGTAATGGTCCAGGATGTTCTAGGACTGTGTTTTTCACCTCTGCTCCTGGAGGCACCCTGCTCTGCACGTTTTAGATCTCTCCCTAATCTAGCACACCTGTGTTAGGGCAAGGAGAGATCTAAAACAACTGGGGGCGGTGTGCCTCCAGGAACAGGGTTGAAAAACATTGGCATAGGATATGGCTCTGCATTGTAATCTGTTGTCTCCATCTCCTGGCCACATGGAGGAATCGTAAGCATAGCTGAATGACTATGGTGCATTCTGAAAGTATTCAGTCACCTTCACTTTCTCCACATTTTCAGACTTAATTTCTTAAAAAAAACGCCTCCAATCTACACAAAATACAAAGTATTCAGACCCTTTGCCATGCACTTGACCTCAAATATGTCATATGTCCTTTGATCATCTGTTAGATGTCTCCAGAATTCTGGATTAAATTGATTTGACATGAGTTAGAAAGCGACACATTTGTCTTTATGGTCCCACAATTCACTGAGCAAAAACCAAATTACCTCTTCCTAAGATGGCTGTCCAGCCAAATTAAGTAACAAGACAGGAATGGTCTTTCTAAAGGAAGTGACTTAGAACCCTATGGCCACTAACAGAGCATTGACATTTCTCCACAGAAATGGGAGAACCTGCCAGAAGGACAACCATATCTGCATACATAAAAGTCCTTGATGAAAACTTGATCCAGAACATACAGGACCTTAGACTGGGGACCTTCATTTTCCAGCTTGAAAATGACCCAAAGTCAAGTCAATGCCAGAGTGGCTTCAGGATAAGTCTGTGAATGTCCTTGAGTGACCCAGCCAAAGCCCAAACTTGAACCTAATTACACATTCGCAGTCGACCGAATCGCCCAATCCAATCTCACAGAGGTTGAGAGGATCTTCAAGGAAGAATGTGAGAAACTGCCCAAATCCAGGTGTGGGAAGCTGGTAGGGGCACACCCAAGCAGTAGCTGTCATTGGTTTTCACCTCCATATTCAACCTTTCCCTGTCTCTGTCTGTAGTCCCCTCCTGCTTCAAACAGACCACCATCGTCCCTGTACTGAAGAAACCTTCCATCACCTGCCTGAACGACTACCGCCCTATAGCATTGACCTCCACCATAATGAATTGCTTCAAGTGGCTGGTCAGAAAAATCCTCTGCTTCACCCTTCCTGACACCTTTGACCCATTTCAATTTGCATATATCTACAGAGGATGCCATTGCCCTGATGTCACAAACCGCCCTCTCCCACCTGGAAAAAGGTAACACATACGTGAGGATGCTTTTCATGGACTATCACTCTGCATTCAACACTATTGTGCCCGCCAAGCTTGTTCCTAAGCTCAGGACCCCGGGATTTAACACCTCCCTCTGCAACTGGATCTTGAGGAGCCACAAGAAATGTGGCATGTCTGTAGATACTCACCAACTTCTATAGGTGCACTATTATAATTTCCTCTCAGGCTGCATTGCTGCCTCGTACAGCAGCTGCTCCGCTGTAACCACAAGTCCCTCCAGAGGTTGGTAAAGTCTGTGGAGCGCAGTGTCCTCTGTGAAAGGCATCTATGGAACATCATCAAAGACAACAGCTACCCAGGCTATAGTCTGTTCACATTGCTGCCATCTGGTAGATGCTGCCAGAGCACAATTCTTGCCCTCAGGTCATAAGAATCCTCAACCATCATCACTGATCCATGATCATGCTGGTCACACATGAACATTCCAGATTCTCTGATGTCCTTTCAGGTACTTTTAATGGGCATTAGTATATTCCTATGAATATACCATTCATTAGTTTAATATACTCATATGTATCTATAATATTCAATACTTCTACCATGCTGTTCATACTCCCCATCCTACTAATTCAAAAATGTATGCTAGTTGATATTTTTATGTACAGTCCCCTCCAAAACTAACGGCAAGGCAAATTTGCATTGGAACGGCAAGGCAAATTCCTTTGTTTTTCTTGGTCACTAAAGATATTTGGGTATAAGATCAAAAGATTAGTATGAGACAAGAGTTCAGAATTTCAGCTTGAATTTCCTGGTATTCACATCTAGGTTTGTTAGCAAGCACAAAACATCTGTCAGTCACGTTCCAATAGTTTTGCTCACATGAAAAATGGGTGGGTTCAAACAAAGGGTTGTATGTCCTGAGTTGTTTAACATCGAGATGAAAGCCGAAATTCTGAACTCTCGTCTCACACTCATCTTTTGATCTTAAACCCAAATGTCTTCAGTGAACAACAAAAGGAATTTGCCTTACCATTCCAATACTTTTGGAGGGGACTGTATATTTCTGCCATACTTGCCATATCTTATAATACTCAATACTACTACCAATATTGCTGCTAGTTTACAGTACTCTTTTTTTAACTGCTGCTTGTTAGTGTTATGTATATCATTGCTTTATCTTCTTGCTACATTTTTGCTGTGTATAAATGTTTCTTTTAAAATTCTCACTATGTAGTTATTGTGCGCTATACCAACATTCATGAGTTTATTTAACTCACATGTGTCTATAATATTCAATAATTCTACCGATTGCTGCTAGTTTACACTGGTGTGTATATTATATTACTGCCATACTTGTTATACCTAAATGTTCAATCATAATACCCAGATTGCTGTTAGTTTACAGTACTCTTTTTTTAAACTGCTGCTAGTGTAGTGTTGTATATGTATGTTGTTGCTATATTTATTAGTTTGTCAGGATATGTCTATTCTTATTTTTCTTAACTCTCACTACGTGGGCTAATTGTCGAGTGTCATAAGAATGTCATTGTGCAGGATGACACTGTTGTTCAGTGCATTTGACACATAACCCTTGACACAAGAAGCTGTCGTCTCCTGTGTATAAAGCATTTCTACAAAGTATTGAGTAGTGTCTGAATACTAATGTGCAAATATATTTACATTTTAAATTGATTTGCACAAATTTCTTGTAGTGTGTTTTCACTTAGAATGACTCAGCATAGCTTTTTTCTCCACAGACCGCCTCTGTTAAATGTTGACATAAATGTCCATTGAGCACTGGGTTGACAGATTCCTTTTTGGGGTGGATATGTAATTTGTTTATATGTTCATGGTCTTTCAGTAGAATCACTCATAACTTAGCTCTCAACAAAATTCTTAGTTTGAAACTGAGTGGTTTTCATGACATGGGACCCAAATTGGCACTTAGTATACAACTTTCTGGATCTCTCTTTAGCTCAGCTGTGCCACTTCTACAACCAATGGCCACATATTGCAGAATATCTTTAAAAGAGAGTGTACTGTATGTTTCAAAACTATCTTCTCATGCATTACCGTTCCTATAGGGCAACATTAAAGGCATGCAAAATGCAAACAGGTTAAAGCCATATCTCATTTTGCATGTCAGTGTCTTATTTTAATTGCCCATGGGATTTAATTGTGGACAATGAGTAATTACCCATCATTTTACAACTGCATCCCTATAATACACACAACTTAAATTGTAAATATTTTTCCAATGGTGGTCAATGTGGAATCTTTTACCTCTCAAACATTTCTCCCTGTGAGTGGGGGGCAGAGTACAGTTGAATAAAGACGTTTTGCACATTTCATATTTATACTGAAGTGAAACCAAAAATCATGAATGATCAATTGAGTTCCTAATGACAGATCTTTAAGAATAAAAAATATCAATAGCACAAATTTGGTTGATTGGTTGAATTTCCAATAGTAGTGCCACATATTTGAGAGATAAATAGTATTTCTTGATAAAGAATGTTTCTTTTAAACATTTACCCTTCCATCAATTTTTCCCATTCAATTCAAGATTTGCACGTTTTGGTGTGCCCAAAAATGTTGGGCACTGTTAAAAAATATAAGCCAATCCCAAAAACACTGACTGTATTCTTGGTAAGAAACTCCAATCCCAAGGGTGAACCCCAACTCACCCTCTCTAAGGCCCAATTCCATGTCGATCCATGTCAGATTAAAACATAACCATAAAAAGAGTGTTACTATGGTTGAAGATTATCAAGACATCATTATTAAGCAGAAAAACATGGGGTTTAGATCGTACTGCGTATGATGGAAAGGGAGACTAATTTGATATCTAATAAAAAGAGTATGCTATGGAATGCATTTCACTCCATTAAGGAAAATTAAGAAGAAATCAGTAAGTACATACAAATGGTGCGGCCAAATAAACCTGATTAGATTTTGGGGAAAACAAGGCAAAGAAAACGAATAAGAAAACTAAGACCCGCAGACACCACCCAGAGACTGACCACTGGTCCTTGGCAGGTATTTTATTTCATATATAGATGCTTTCTGCAATCAAAAGTGAGTGCAATCAAACAACAGCAAATACAAACATTACCCATGTAGTTTGAACCAGGAACACAGGGTTAACACTGGGACTCTTCCTGGGATAAAGATACACACCACAAGATGGCATCATCATACACAGTGGAGTTTCTCTGCTTTAAAGACTACAGCAACATCCTTTTGAATTTGCCAAAACAACAGACCATGTTGGAAAACGCCAATAGGCAGATGGTGTTTATGTTAGTTATTAGTCACCCTGCAGTGTATGATGACATCATATTTCAGAGCTTACCTTTACGCTAGGTCATCTGGAGGCCACAGGAGCCTACCAGAGAGGATGTCACAAAAGCAGGACCAAAGAATTAGCCAACATTTCTAAATAGCCTCAGAAAAATTGATATTTCCTTGTTCAGATATAGACTGGAATTCTACTTTAGCCTTTGTAATACTCAGTGAAACCACCAGCACCACAACTAAATGTGGATCAGAGTATTGATCACGCCAACTATTGATCCTGCTTATATAAGGTGAGTGGTGCAGAGGGTAGGGACCAGGAGGTCCATTTTAGATGTGACAGGGACAACGGTCACTCGCCAATCGCCGAGCCCTACCTCTACAGTCCAGCCTGTGACATAACACAGGATGATACCATCACCCACACCCCTCAGTCCATTGCAAGCCTCACCAGAGAGAAGAGAGTTCTAGTCCCCTGCTGAATCACAAACTAGTTCCTTACACCCCTTCCCCCACAACTCGCCAGACACCGATCGGTTGTCACATTCGCTGACAAAACTCAGAGTTCCATTTCCAGAGGGAATCAATAAACTTGACCAACTTAGAAACACACTTACGACCTAAACGTTCAAGAATTAAATAAACTGAGCATGTAAAAATCCGGTAGTTTTACAACTTGAACTGGAGATGTTGAAAATTTAGTCGGGGGGCCATTTTGTTAGCTGTAATTCCATGTCACATCTTGAAATGACAAGCTGCATAGGTCATATCATTAGGCACCTTTAAAAATCATCAAGTAGTGATACCTACAAAACATGTCATGTATTAAGATATCAATTTACTATGAATCCAGAAACATTGCTGAATCAGTTCAAGTGTCACTTGGAGGGTCGATTCTGGGGCCAAGTAGGGACTGGTTTGGGATTCAGCACTCCTCTTAATTGTCATTTCACCTCTCTTCTTTCTCCAAAAGCAAAGAGAGAAAATAAAAATGACAAATGTCCATCCATCAGCGGGAGCCTATCAGAGGCAGTCAGGTGGGACACATTCAAATCAATACCTGCACAGTGGCTGTGTGGGGGGGAAACAGGGTTTGTATAATTGTCAACATGTAGCACAGGGACCCCGAATCCTCCGTGATTGTGTATGAGTGTGAGAGAGACCGGGGTATGTTCAGGGCGGGGTGTGAGAGAGAGAGACCGGGGTATGTGCAGGGCGGGGTGTGAGAGAGAGACCGGGGT